>PVIU01020531.1:0-33779 GCA_004026605.1 Ondatra zibethicus
GGGGAGGTAGTGGGAGGGGACCGGGAGAAGGGGAAGAAAGGTAAAAATTTTATTTCTTTAATTATGTTTTTGAATGGAAAAATAAAACAAAACAATGTATGGAAAAAAAAAGAAAATATAGCACTGTTCAAATTGCTTGTTGACACAGAGTTCTGAAGAGACCAGTCAACTGAGTGGTTGTCATAAACTCCGGGACAGTGGATTAAGTCCACTACCAGAAGCATTTTTCTTTTGGAACTAAAACTTCTAGTATAATATCCATACTATAATAGTTATAAGATGTGAAAATTATTTTCCTGCATTACTGGGTGGTGTGGTTTCAATGATAATGGCTTCCATAGGTTTATACATTTAAATGTGTGGATCCCAACTGCGGAACTGTTTGGGAAGGATTTTAAGTTAAGGCCTTGTTGAAGGGGCTGTGTCACAGGGGTAGTCTTTGAGGTTTCACAAGCCCACACCAGATCCAGTCTCTCTCTGCCTGGTGCTTGTGGGTCCGAAAGTAGAGCTCTCACCTAGTGCTTCTGTGCCTTACCTGTTTGCTTTCCTCTATGGTGATAATTGACTAACAGTCTACAGCTGTAGGCAAGACCTCAATAAAGGACTTACTTTTATCAGTGGTCCCTTGGTCACGGCATTTCTTTACAACAGTGGAAGAGCAGCTAAGCCACTGGGTCATAGTGTTCACTGCCACTCATTTCTACCCCTTGAGCCTGTAACCTGCGAGTCCTAGGTACACAAACAGACAAGGAGCCCCATGCTGATTCACAGGCTAAAGAACCTGGCTTCAGACCTTTAATATGGGTGGCCTGGCTGGTTCAACAATGGTCTTTGCAAGCTATTTTCAGCCTGCCTTTAAGCCAGCCACTTCAGCTAGTAGGAAGTAGGCAAGGCTAGACTGTTCCATCCATATAGACTCATATTCATTCATGGACTTCATTAACTGTGAAGACCCTTGATCACAGGCAATGATTTTATGCACATCACACCACTTCACTTCATAAATATGTTGAAATGTAAGTCGAATAAAAAAATAAATTTAATACCACTCAATGTACCATTCAATGGAACACTGTGTACTGGACAATATAGTGTGTACTTTCATGGATGTTTTGGCACAAGTATTAATGCAGTGAAGATATATTTAATATGTGGAATATCTAATCCCTAAGATTAAAATACTGCTTCTTTCACAATATGTCAGATGCAAGGGGGCTTTTTCAGGAGCTGCCTTTTTTGCTGGTATGAGGACAGCAACAATATATTTGGCATCAGCCACCATGACTATTGGTTTTTATTGAAAACTCTCAGCTACCCTCACTTTGCTTCTGACTCCATTTCATTTTGTTTACTTGTTTCTATAGCTTCTTTCAATTAATGTGTTATGATTAGATAAGAAGTTATTGTGACTGGTCATATTTCTTAGATATGGTTTCTAATATATATATATGTATATATATATTCTTTGTTCTTTCAACTAAATTTTAAGTTCTTTGAAGACAGAACATGAATCAATTTCAGGTTTATATTTTTCATAATAAACAGCACACTGATTTTCATAAAGATATATCAAATTCAATTCAGTTAACTTTCAATTATGGAAAATACTCTGTTTCTCATTGTTGTGAACTCAAGTAACATGTTCTCATGAATCTATTTCCCATTATTTTCGGTGGGAAAAGAAATATTAGTTTCATGGTAACATCAAATGCCTAATTTCCTAAAACACAGAAAAAATATTTATATGTGAATATCAGTTATTTATTTATAAGAGTTATTACAGATCATGGAGTTATAATTTATATATCTGTTGAACAATACATTTGTTTTGTCTAAACAACACCAAAGACTAATAATCTCTTTTTTGATACTGGTGTGCTCCTGAAACACCCACATAATCCTGAATTTAGAAGGAATGAATATAACCTAGTGATCATTTCAGTCATGAGGCTGAGATTTCCTCTGAAGACATTTAAATTTGTAGAACAAAATATGATATAATCCTATTATTCTGCCTCTTCATATATTTTTGCTTATGAAGATTGTCTTTCTCAACAGTCAACAAAAGATAAGTGACCATCTGTCCATCTGTCTGGATCTCTATAAATATATTTCTGTAACCTTAAATTTTTATTTTAAAACAAATGAACCCACTAATAGCAATGTTCTACACAGACAGCTGAAAAGAAACAGTTCTTCACATCGCACTTCATTTTGAATGATCACTCTAGTTTGAATCAGATAAATAAGGTTTTCCTAAGCATAGCTTTTTAAAGAATTCTTCAGAATAAGAAAGACATGTTTGTAGAAGACTTGGCAATCAAAACATGTTGACAGAATCTTGAAGACATATTTGTAGAGAGTTGAACATTTTTAGCTATTGGCACTGTTTTCTAGACATTTAATGCATTTTGCATTTCTTATCAAGGTATATTCTTTTCAATACAACAATTTTCAAACATTTGTAACAGATATAGACACTTTTTCTTTTCTTTTCTTTTTTTTATCTAATCCTGGCAGTGTTGACTGGGGTTTCTGTCCCACCAGGTCCCACAGCTGTTTATTCACAAAGAAACACACAGAGGTCTACTTTAATTATAAACTGGCTCAGGCATCTTATTAATTTTTATAACTTATATTAGCCCATAATACTTGTCTATGTTAGCAAGGTGGCTTGGTACCTTTTTTGGCAAGGCAGCCACATCTTGCTTGCTCTGTGTCTGGCTTCCTCTGTGTCTGGGTGATGACTGCAGACTCACTCCTCCCAGAATTCTCCTGTTCTCATTGCCCCACCTCTACTTCCTGCCTAGTTGCTCTGCCTATACTTCCTGCCTGCTATTGGCCAATCAGAGTTTGTTTAAAATACAAGTGACAAGGGTACAGACCATTGTTCCACAGCACTCCCTTCCCATGTTTTTTTTTAAAAAAGGAACTCTGAATCAAATCTCCTTTGTTTAGTTTTTTGTCAATACAACTTGTAACCAACACTCTAGACAAAGAAAAACATCCATAATCCATATTTTGGGAACGTGGACATACTTTTCCAAGCTACTTCCTGCTCATTGGGGGTGCTGATAATCTTACAGGGATCTAAAGAAAATTTAGAATTACAGTCAAATTCTGACTGGAAAATTCTGTGAGGCTTGATCATCTCAGCTAGCAGTCTTAAAACCGTTCTGGATGTAGAACTCAGAGGAAACTCCAACAGAGGTCCTCTGAAATGTTGGATCATCTGTGCCATCCTCTCCTATCAGAAATTTCTTAGGGCATCTTCCTTGATCAAACCTTACTTTTCTTAATTCAGAATGAATCCACAGCCTCTCATTTTCCATGGAAACAGAAACAAAACCTCTTCTCCAAAGTAATATATCTACTGACTTCAATTTTGAAGTCAAGGTATTTTCAGATTACCTGTGTTGGATTAATTTATCAGTATTTAGAAACAAATGTCTTTTAGCAGCTGTTGCCCCTTCCTCAGTCATAAACAATTCAAAGACAACACAATAATATACAGTATCCAGATACTCTGTGTATTTTCCATCTTTACATGGCTTTATTTTAAACTCTACTTCTTTTATTTTTAATCTTTGGTTTTTTGAGACTAGGTTTCCTGTATATTTTCAGCTGTCCTAAATTCACTCTGTAGACCAAGTTGTCCTTGAACTCACAGAGATCCACCTGCCTCTGCCTCCCAAGTGTTGGGATTAAAGGTATGTGTCACCACATCTAACTACTGTGTTTTTTTTTCTTTTAAGGACGTTATCCTTTTTATTTTTTCTCCCAAGCCTACATATATTTTTTTAAACACACTGTAAACCATTTAGAGGTTTTCTTCATATGAATCTTTTTTTTTTGTATATCTCTCTTTTTCTGACCTCATGAGTCTTTAATTTGCTAAGTGATATGGCTAGGATTAAAGCCATGACTTTGATGACTGGATCCAGCTTTCTGAGTTTCTAGCCTCATTGCAGAGGTAATGTAGAAGCTATGTTTATTGCCACAAGTCTATGGCATTTCAAGGTCCCTGCCACCACCAAAAAGCATGTAGTCAGCTTTTTATCAACACCATTTAAGTGTTTCCTGGCATGACCTCTTAAAAGAGCTGTAAGGTTTTGCAGCTAAATCTAAGTCAAGAAGCCTCTCTTAAATGAGAGTGCTTACCTCTAGCAAGCAGAGCCCACCTGAGAAAATGCTACCAAGAAGCCATGCTTTACTCTGTTCTTTTTTGTCTAGAATTATTTCCCAAACTCTCTCAGGTTTTTAAGTGGATTTAGTCAGCCCCACATTGGCACACCATTTGTTGATAGAGGTTTCTGTCCCACCAGGTCCCACAGCTATTTAGTCCCAAAGAAACACACAGAGGTCTATATTAATTATAAACTGATTGACCTATTAGATCAGGCTTTCTATTAACTCTTATAACTTATGTTAGCCCATAGTTCTTGTCTGTGTTAGCCACGTGGCTTGATACCTTTTTCAGAGAGGCAGTCACATCTTGCTTGCTCTATGTCTGGCTTTGTCCATGTCTGGGTGACAAGTGCAGACTGATTCTTCCCAGAATTCTCCTGTTCTCATTGCCCCACCTCTATTTCTTGACTGGTTGCACTACCTATACTTCCTGTCTGGCTACTGGCCAATCAGCATTTATTTAAAATACAAGTGAGAGAGTATGACCATTTCCCCACAGCATGGCAGTCCTACACTTGGCAAAAAATCATGAATTTTAATTTTCTTTTTTGTTCTCTTGTGCTTTTCACAAGGTTGACAGGAAAGCTGAGTAATATTTTCTCACACCTCAATTGAGTCATCATAAGCTCAGGAGTTTTGCAGTTAATAGTTTTCCTCTCTGTGACTGAGAAATACAGTGACAATCAAATGCACATATTATTAATAAATTATTAATAAGCTTAACATACTTGGGGTTGTGAATGAAGATTCAACATTGCTGTAAATGCTTTACATTCTATTTATTATTATTAATTTTGTGAGTCTGAATGATATGAGCATGTACTGTCAAAGCACATGTTTTGAGACCAAAGAACAACCTGAAATGGTTGGTTCTCTCCTTCACCATTGTGGGTTACAGCGACTGAACTCACATCTTAAGGCTTGACCTCAAGTGTGTTAACCCACCAGCTGTATCACTGGCCCTCAATATCTGAACATATACATTTAGTTACTAATACTCTTTTATGTTTTGTTCATCTCTTCTTTTTTCCATAAGAAGTTAAGTTATACAAAACTCAAAAATAATTGAAGCACAACATTTGTTTATGAAATAATTTGCCCTATTTCTTTTATAATTATTATTGTAATTCTTCCAAGGGACTCTAAAATGTCATTTATTCTTCAATTTAAATTGAAACAACTTATTATCTATCTCATAAGAGATATGAAAGGACTTGGAAGCCTCCAAATACACACATAAAAATTAACTGATTGAGGAGATGGAGTGTTTACTTCCCTGGCTTGATTATGATAAACTCTTTCATATGCCCCTTGGCAAACTATACCCAGCTAATATAAATAGTTAAGTATTGAATTCTAAACTTAAAATAGTTCTCAGTTATACCCATAGATAAGTATAGTCTTCACCCCTAATCAAGGAAATTTCTTTTTGCAACAAATGGAGACAACTATATAAAACCACAATTAAGCATAACGCTCCGTGGTTGTGGGGTCCTGTACCAATGGATACATCTACAAACAATCCTACAGGTAAGGCCCAGGGAACATTGAGGAAGAAGAGTCAGAAACACTGTAAGACCCTGAGGATAAGATTTACCATCAGATTGTGTCTCCTAGCAAGTTCAGAAGCCATAAATTCTCCCCAACATGATTACTCAAACATCAGCTGGGCAAGGGGGACGAGACACATGCAAAACTGCATGGGTAATAACATGTGAGGTTTTAACCCAGCATAATAATACGGGGAGATGAATAAAACTGGGAGCAGGATGGGTGCTCTTTCCTGGGGAAGAGGACACCAATTGGTGATGCAGCGCCAAGCCATAAACCATGAAAACAAAGTAACATTATATAGAATGAGCAGGTTATATTTAGGAAATACATGCATAGACTTATACAAATGTCCTGGCAATAACAGTGAAAAAGAGATCATGAATTGGAAAGATAGCAATGGGGTCCATGCAGGGGTTTGTAGGCAAGAAATGGAAAGGAGAAATGTTGTAATTATATTAATTCCCCCCAAAATAAGAAATATGATAATCAGATCACTTCTTTCACTGCCTCAGATATCTCTATCCATTTGTCATTACCCTGAATAAAATTTGCCTGTGAGATTTTTCCACTAATTTTTGCTGTGCATGTGATACTTATGAAGCTTCTGATTCTTTCCTTATTTTATGTAGAAACCCATCCCACAGTAATGAAGGCATGAAGAAGGAACATTGAGGCATCTGATTGGCCATTGTGTAATGGTTTTATTTAACTTTGCAGTACCATTTAAACCTAAAGAATTCCATCAGGGATGTAATTTGAGACATCTTTGTAGGAATGATAAGACGAATTATGAATGTATTTTCTATGCTGGATGGCTCCATTTCATGTACTGTCTCATT
The DNA here is from genome assembly GCA_004026605.1 of Ondatra zibethicus. Lineage (NCBI taxonomy): Eukaryota > Metazoa > Chordata > Mammalia > Rodentia > Cricetidae > Ondatra > Ondatra zibethicus. The sequence continues at coordinate 6,582 of PVIU01020531.1, forward strand.
CACTCTCTGTCTTTCTTACATAACAGTGACAGAATATTCATGAAAGAATCATGAAATCTATTCTCAGAAGATTTAAGACAGCTAAAAAGAAATAGCAAAATAAAGGGGATTGAAGGAGTCCTCTACGACACATTAAGCAGAATCTAAGAATCTACTTTCTAGCCTTGTTTTTCCAGATGTGTGATCTTAGGGTAAAATAATATCTTAGAAGATAGTTTTTCATGTGTTTTATAAGTGCAGTTTCCAAAGCCCTCACAAACATGCTATTTTATAACTCTATGAATAAAAGAGGCTCATGAATCTGTTATGGACAACAGTCTGATGTCAAACTATCTCTGGCAGAGAGTAGCTGCCTTTGTGCTGTGATTTTGACTTCTTCTACTCCTACACTGGTGCTTAAATACCCTTTCCATTCTCTTCTACTGGAAAATCGTTCCCAAACTCCACTCAGAATAAAGATAGGGTCCACTCATCACAAGAACTTCTGTAGTGTGTGGCCTCTTCTACCTGGGAAGCATTTACTCTCTCTGCTACCCTACATCCTGCTGAACCTGGCAAAACTTGATTTTAGATCAGGCAAGAAAACAGCTCTTAGACCTTTGTGGCCTCAGTGCAATATGTCTGTATTGTCTCCAATGGAGAAAATAGACATTTTCATTGTATGTGCCCTTCTACTAAAGTATAAATTCTTCATGTATGCAAATATATATATGGTAGAAAACACTACAATTTTGAAAATTCTCTAGATCTTTTATCTCATTTTTATATCCCTAATTCTCAAATCAAGATTTGAATGACTGGGATATTGTTTTTTTTTTTCAAAGTAAGTATTTGAACTTTGTGTTATTGATATAAAGCTATTTTTGTCTGTCTGTGTGCATGTGTGATGTCTGCATTAATTTGTCATAGAGCAGGGAACCTCACCCTAAAGCATCATTATCAATCACTACTTAGTCACTTTATCTGTGTTTCTTATCTTTGACCTCCTAGGAAGTTAAGTTTTATTTCCTCTGCTTCTCCTACTCTTCCTCTATTTATCTTTCACCCCATGTCTCCTATTCCTCTTCCTCCACTTCTCCCTTTTCCTTTTGACAAATGAACAGAACAAAAAAGACAATGGCTTAAGATCAATGTCCTCACTAGTCACAGGAAGTTTGGTAGATGTCAGCCCCAGGCATGACTTCCCTCAAGTTGAGCAGGCCTTAAATCCAATAAAGCGCTGTTGGTTAACTCCAAACTATGAGTGCCACTAGTGCACCCTTAGACATGTCTTGACATGCTAGCTGTTGTTATGCATCATAGGCTTTACTACAGTGAATGCGATTGCTTTCTTTCCTTGCAGGCATATATGTCACCTTTAGATACTATTAAAGCTTGTTCAGAGGGAGGAAACATTCAAGCAGAGAATGAGAGGTATTGCAAGTAGGAAAGGAAAGGGGATAAGAGAAGCGATTATATTTTATTTTCAGAAAAGATACAAGACTGAAAAATATCACAACTGAAAAGTCATCATAATGCTTGTGTGAACTCATACATGTAAAAATACTTTGGCTTTTATATAACTTGGTTGTTTATAATTTACAAAATCCATGTAACTTTTGGGTGGAGTGGCTTGCTCTGAGATGTATTTGTATGCTCCATTTTATCCACAGGCTGATATTATTATCACTTTATTTAAGAACATTTGATAGAAATTTTGAGCAAAGAGAGAGAACTTAAAATCAACCCACTACTCATGGATTTATGAGCCTCTTTTATTCAGAGTTACCAAATAACTTGTTTGTTCAGATTTTGGAAATTGTGCAGTCACTAAACTCATCAGACACATGAAAAAAATGTTCTCTAAGACATAATTTTAGCCTAAGGTTATACTGCTGGCAAAAGCAAGGCTAGCACCTAAATCCTTTCATTTTGTTGAATGTAGTATAGAGTACTTCCTCTCTGTCCTTGTTTCTGCTATTTCATTTTACATACCCTAACCCTTCTAAAAATAGGTCCACAAATTCTTTCATGAATATTATGTCACTGTTGTGTAGGAAAGACAGCAAGTAGATGAACAGCAGATGAAATGGAATCACCCAGCATGGAAGATGTACGCATACCATGTCCAACACAGATTCCCGTGTCTTAGCTTTCCTACTAAGATAACTCAAATTACAGCCCTGCTGAAATTATTTAAACACAAGTATAGACTAAAATAGAAGTATTACACAAGACAAATCAGATAACCTCAATGTCCCTTTATCATGTTCTCCTCACTGTGGGCTTGGTATCTATGTGCAGTAAAGAAAGAGCCACACATAGAGTATGTGTCATAGAGATGCGAGCATTTCACTCAATGTAATGCGTGCTATAAGTTTAAGGTAGGAAACAGTAACCTGATTTCTCTTATTTAAAAGGAAATATTTTTCTTATTTTATTTATTTACTCATATATTTTAAAATAAATTCACCCTATGATTGTGTATAATATTAATGAGCTGCATGTTAAGGGTCCTATTAAAATGTATCATAATTAACTTGGGATAATAAACATTTCCTTTGCTCAAATAATTAGTTTTGCATACTCGGAGGCTTTCAAGACTTCTTCTAGTTTGGATGAGATATAAGTTGTTTCCCGTCTTACTTACTTTAGAATCTATCACTCCGAGTTCAGTATCTGTTACCCATCCTGCTTCCCTCTCCTCTCTCACTCCCTGCACCCTCATCTGCACTTCTCTGTTTTCTTTTTTTTCTGGTTAGATTTTTTTTTTCTAAAAAGATAAGTCAACCTGCTGAGGGAAGGGAAGGTTAATGGAATGACTTCTTAATTAGGGACTGAAGGAAAGCAAACAAGAACAGAACTAGCAGAGGGAAACAGAAGCCTAGATTCTGAAGACAGATGCATCCATCTGATCTAGTGTGCTCTGAAGGGAAGTGGGGATGTGACAAGATGTGTGTGGGAGATAGACTGAGTGGGACTGGCTACCTATGCTCCTTACTCTGTATCCAGTCAATCAGCAGCTTCCTAGGATGCATTACTTGAGGAGATACCTTCAACAGAGATTCTCTGAGCCTTGAGTCTGGCAAAAGGAAAATGTGACTCAGCGTTTGATAACTGCAGATTGTGATTAGAAAAACTCCCCTAGTCTTAGCTGCTCCTGCCATTTCAATAAGGCACAACATTTTTTACCAAAGAAATCTCTCGGACACTGACATGCTAAACAAGAAAGTTAATTTATTTTTATTATTATCGTTCACTTTGTGGTTGTTTTAAGACCTACAACATTGGTCATTTCTTTTGTTCCTCATCCAAGAAGCCTTTATTTTTGTTGTTCTTGTTGGCCTGGTATAAAATACATCTTCTGAGATTGGCAGTTCCCAGTGACTAAGTGGTAAATTACGCTGTCTGGAAAGTTACTGTGAGTTCCACTGTGGTTTTGGTTCAGTGGGTTTTTATGTATTTTTACTAATTTTGTACATACACCCAGAGGCTCTTTGCACTGGCCACATCTCAAAATTCAAGAAAGTAAGTATGAACCAGTGACTGGTTTCTAATTCTAGATTCAATGTTTTAAATACATTGAAAAATGTATATGAAGTCTTTTTCTGAAGTTTGGGACAAAGATAACGGCCAAAATTGTATACATATTTTATAGAATTGGCCTTTTCTGATGCTTATTTTATTATGCATCCTTTAGGTCATGAGAGGCATATAGTGAATCTTAATCCTGGGACGTAGAAAAAGTGTATTTAATGTTCTATAAATTTGTTTTGTGTATCTAGTGGCTGGATAAGATCAACTCTAATTGGTTTTACCTATTCCTGGGACAACTCTCAGCCTTTAGTCAACATAAGCTTAGCAACAGTTGTTGAAAAAAAGAAAAAAATATTTGTTTGTAAAGGGAGACAAATTTATTTTTTAAAAAATAATAGAGAATATCTTTTTCAAGAATATAAAAAACTGTATTTGCTAATTTACTTTCCCTCCCATGTGATGAACTTAAATAAACCAGTAGTGAAGTCAAGCCAAATGACCTTTTCTCTTGGAAATACAATTTACAGTGATACAAAAATCTAATAATTCTCATGTATTATTAGTCCTCCAAATTTACTCTAAATCACTCAGATAAATTTTCAGCTAACTAATCATGTGATCATTAGTGAAAAAAGTAAATATTCAGAATTATGAATCATATGCCATTGAATTTGCCTTTGACCCTGAAAATGTGGGCTTTATTCAGGATATTACGATAAATGCCTACACATAGGGAATGGTGGAATTTTAGTAAAGAAGTTTTGGATAACATCATGATAATCTGTTTTGACAGAAGTGGGTAAAGCTTCAGAGGTAGAATGGCATGTGAGGCTAAAAGCTCCTGCTTCTACAGTTCCTTTCATTTCATGGTAGCTTCCCTTTGACCACGGATTTTTCATGTGCTAATAGATGTCAGCAAGTCCTGCTGGCTACCACGTTGAAATGCTATTAGGATTCTCCTGTTTTGCTTCGTAATCCCTTGAAATCTTCAGACCAAGAGCGCTATAAAAGTCTGAAATGTTTTTCTAGATGAGGGTTTCCAGAATTGGTCCTTTTGAGGGCACCACCCACTCAGACATTGAATACCCTCTTCGTGTAATGTGGAAAAAGTGGTTGGTGAAATTTGGCTCTTCCAGCAAACCCACCCCCCTTCCATGAAAGAATGAACAAACAGACATCTTTATTGTACAGAGGGTGAAGCACACCCATTGGGGATCACGTCATGAGTGTTTTAAGTGAATGAAAACATCTCAAGTGAGCTGATGAAATGTGAAAGTGTAAACACGTTACGCCCTTCCTCCTTCAGTCACAAGGCCACTGGGTTGTCAGTTCTCCCCAGATCTCCCTCCCTGTCTAGAGAAGGACCCTACTTGGCTTGCAAACCCTGTCCCTGTCTGAGCTACAACTAATCACACCACTCTTGAGTCACCACCAGAAAACCCCACAGACTGGCCGCCTTCCTGTTTGTGGCGCGGAACTGTTATTTGAAGAAAATCAATTCCTCGTCATTTTTTCCCTTTTCATCTGTGTCATTTTCCCGACTTCCTTGCTTTTCTTTATTTCAGTTTTTAATTATCATGCTTCTCTTAACCTATCCTCTTTAAATCTCAAGGGCTATTTTAAAAGGCTGCTTGCTCACCGGCTGCAAATCTCCAAGGTCTCATTTGGAAAATGTAACCATCTCTCTCTGTCTCCAAAGCTGCCAAAAGTCATTATGAGTCATGTTTTTGACCCATTGACAGAAATACTTAATAGGAATAGTTGGCCTTTCTCAGGGTCGTTCAGTAACTGCCTTCCCATCCTGTTGATTTCAGCTGCATGATAGGATATGGCATTTGACCAGAGTAGCTTACCTCACCTCTACCTCCTTCAAATTTCTGTCATAGCAGTTATACCTGGCTAAAGCAATGTGAGTGAGCGGTTGATGGGAAACTTGTGGCTGTCAGGTACCATTTTAGACACAAAGTATTATGGTTGCAATATTTCAAAAGTTACTGCCTCTAAATTTAACTGACTTACATACAGTAAATATGTAATAAGTAAACCTATGGTTAAGTAATGGTAACGTTAATAAAATAATTATTTAAGCTAATACCTTAACCATATCACTATTAACATTTTGGTTCAGTAGAAAAAGAATGATTCCTGCTGTTCATTAGTTGCTTCATCCAAGTTTTTAAGGATCAAAATGTTGCCTCAAACAAGAATAAAAAAAAATCAGGGGTTGCTTTAACATATTAACAAAGTTTGTCTGTTGAGTTCAACCAGTTAAAACAACACATACACACATAAAACACAACACATACATATACACACATAAAACATAGTACTTATTTTATTTTTTTATTTCAAAGGACCAACCTACCAATGATGGGTCTACCTGAGCAAGTCTAAAGTTGTGTTGGTAAGAAACAAAGCAGGAGGCACAGCAAGCATGTTGGGAACCCCCAGGAACATGGACCCATATTTGGGAGACACAGCAAGCATGTTGGGCCCCCCTGGAAGATAAACCCATATTTGAAGTTGTCAGGTGAGCAGAAGAAGGCATAGTAGTGAAGCAATTTGGTCCAGTCTCAGTCCTTGCCCTCTGGTGGATTCAGCTATCATAGAAGTAATTCTAATCTACGAGAGATGATTCATGTGATTGGGTCTATAGGTCCCAGAAGTGACAGGAATGGAGCAATGAGAAAGAAACATTACAAAAGAGGCAAGGTGATCATTGTTTCATTTAGAATTTTAAATCAGGGGAATGGAAACAATAAGAGGAAATATAGAATGAAATATAAAGGAGAATTATTACTTTTAATTTGAATTCCAGTGTTTAAAATAGCACGATACCAATGTCTTAAAAGATTGTACGAATACCATCACACATCACAACCCCATGTAGACTGGGAATGGTGACAATAGACTCATAAATTTAATATCAGCCTCACTTTTGTAAGGAATTTGAGACTAGTCTCGCCTATGTCTCCATGAATCAATCTATCAGTCAATAAATAAACACAAATAAATGATTGTATGCATGCAGTACACTGGTACAATGTTATATTAAGATTGCTAGAACCTCTTCATTTTCCATAACTGACATTTTATACTGTTTAATTGTATCTTCATTTGCTGGCAGTTCCAAACTCTGGCAACAACAATACTACCCTTTGACTCTATGAGTTTGAAATACCACAATAAAGAGGAATCATGTAATTGGCAGATTATTTCCCTTACCCAAAATATTCTCAAAACTATTAATTTCTTAAAACATGCATGATTTCCCCATCATTATAGTTGATTATTTTCTCTTATATGAATACACTCACCACTTTCATGTATTATAACATTTTATATGTATCAGCCCTGTGGTGATGCTTGTGATCTTAGAAATAAAGCTTGCCTGAAGATCAGAGTGCTGAGCTAGCCACACTAGTTAGCCATAGAGACCAGGCAGTGGTGGCACATAACTTTAATGCCTGCACTCAGGGGACAGAGACAGACAGATCTCTGTGAGTTCAAGGCCACCCTGGGCTGCAAGAGATTGAATCAGTCTAAAAGAGAAACAGTTCATACCTTTGATTCCAGTACTTGGGATCACATGCCTTTAATCCCAGCACTGGAGATCTGGAGACAGGAATGATAAGGGTGGGCAAAGAGAGGTATATAAGGTGGGAGGAGACAGAAGCTCAGGATTCAGTCAGAGGTTTTGTTGGGAGGGCATTCAGTCTGAGGGCTTATAGAGACAGGATACATCATTGGGTCTTAGGATTTTGTAGAGTTAAGAACTAGTGACTGGCTACTATCCTCCTCTGACTTTTCAACTTTCACTCTCTAATGTCTGACTCCAGGTTTTTATTATTAAAACCAATTAGAAATCACTCTAAACGGCCCCTATCAAAATTTGCTTTCTTTATATGTCTTCTATTTCAAAATTGCATTTTCCCTCTCAATTAAAAAAAACTTTAACATATCCTGAAGATATAATTGTTAGGTCAGGATTAATTGACATGGCATAGAAATAAAAGAGAAAGAAGACTAACCTCCAAGCAGATGTCTTTGATCAGAAAAATGACAGTCAGCAGTTGCTTCCTCAGAAGTGGAGATGATGATGCAGGGAATTTGGTTCTATGGAACAACAACAGCAAAAAGGGGAAGTTTAGGGGTGTAGGGTTCCACCTGCAGGTTGGTATATTGATCTTCTCAGAAGTGTCCTGTGTGCTAACATCTTTCAGAAACTGTTAATATGACGACTTTCCTGTCTGGTGTTTTTCAACCCACCTGAAGATTTTTGGGCCATGAACCCTTTGCTCTCAGCAAACTTTCTGTTCTCCTGGCTCTTACAGTCTTGCTACACAATCTTCTCCAACGATCCCTGAGCAGGAATTATGTGCAGGAATTATGTGGTAGATTTATCAGTTTAGGGCCACTTGATCTTATCTCTAGTTTTCCATTTTGATCTGTCATGGGTTTTGATAATGGTCTCCAACTGTTGGAAAGGTAATCATCTTTGATGAAGGTAAAAACTACACTTTTCTGTAGGTATAGGCTAAAAAGTATAATGTGGTAAGGAATTATTCTGGTTTGATAAAGTGATAGCTTTGGGTTCACCTCCAAGATTGGTGACTTCACTGGCCCTTGGCAGTTAGATAATTTTCAGTAACAGGCATGATTTTCTTTATATTGAGTAAACTTTTGGTTCAATTGATATGTTATTCATTCATCAGGGTATGTAGGCCACTGTTGGACCATTAGGCTTATTGTGCCATACTGGCCATGGTTGTGGTACATAGACATCTTAGCTGGGCAGGATCTGTTGTTTTGTTTTGTTTGTTTTTTTGCCTCCTTGAAAGCTTGCATGACACCTTCTGGTACCAGGTCTGGTATAGTCCAAGAACTTTTGTGAATCAAATTGCAAGGTATTTTCTATATTAGGGATTTTCCTTCAACCTAGGACAAAATCAATAGCCTCTAATGTTTGTGGAGTCTCTTGGATAACCCTGTCCATCAACTTAAAAAAAAAGTGTTTCTCATGCCTGGTGTTGTGGTTTTAGATAGTCTGTAACTCTTAGGGGATCATTGTCAGCCCAGCTGGGAAATTTTCATTTAAACTGTAAATGTATATGTATATACTGACTTATAGATATTATATGAGATTTTAGGTAGATAGAAAATGCTATGATAATTGATGACTTTTTCAGACATCCTTACTATAGGCTGAGACTGTTTGTTTGTTTCCTGGCGCCTAGGTCCAAATAATAACACAGACACTCTATTAATTACAACACAGCTTGGCCAATAGCTTAAGCTTCTTATTAACTAACTATTACATCTTAAATTAACCCATTGCTATTATTTTGTATTTTACCATGAGGCTCATGATTTACCCATAAGTTTCCAGCAGGTCTTTCTCCTTCAGCAGCTACATGGTGTCTCCCCAACTTTGCCTTCTTTCTCCCAGCATTTGGTTTAGTTTTCCTGCCTAGCTAAATTCTGCCCTGACACAGGCAAAAGTGACTTCTTTTTTAACCAATGATAATAAAGCATATTCACAGCATACAGAGGAGAATCACACATTACCTCCCCTTTTCTAATTAAAAAGGAAGGTTTTAACCTAAACATAGCAAGATTGCATATAACAAAGCAGTTATAAAACAAGAATTACCGTTACAGTATTTAGTCAATTTACATTTGGCAAATTAAGGAAAATACTCTATCACCTATCTCATTTTTGTGAGTCTAAAATTTTATAACTTATCTATCTTTTATAACTATAACTCTATTTCTTCAACTCCATCGAAGACTACAGAAGGATATAAGATTACCTAAGTAAACAGGAAGTAGATTGGAGCTTCCAAAACTCTAGAACTGACAGAGACATCTCATTGCCTGGACAGTCACCCAAAGTTCTTCTGTATGGTTGGGGCATCCATCTTCAGTCTACAGGCCCATAGTATCCAGCAGACTTTTCCATGAAGCAGGAACTTTCAAGGACAGTTCTGCTTATATTGGCAGTTTGTCAGTCACTTTCTTCTGTGTCCAGCAGAATGTCTGGCAGATTCTTTCGTGAAGCACGAACCCAGAAGGACTGTCTTACCTTCTTTAAGCAACTTCAGCAGTCATTTTTCTGTGGATCCTGCATCTCCAGTTTATGCAGCATGCCATCAAGCAGTGAAGGCAAGAGCAGTTTCTTGCCCAAATGACTAAACAACACCATAAGGAGCCTCTTCGATGCCCATCATCCTCTTGAAGTAGATTGTTGCTGCCAAGAGCAGATGTGTCTCATTGTGAAAAGAAGTCCTAAGTTTTCAAAACATTTTAATTGACTTATTTTGTTAGTCTTTGAAAGGTTTGAAGAATATATATTTATATAAAATATATCTCTGTACATCTAGAAAACCTAACTAGCATGACTACAAGCCTGACTATTATAGATGACAATCTATTAACCTGTCTTTCTTAATTATACATTACATTTTGAAATGAGCTGTACAACCACAATACCTTAACCTAGAGCAGAAATATACACATGGTGTGGGAGAATTGTCTGTGTTCTGTCAATCATGTTTTAAATAAATGCTGATTGGCTAGTAGCCAGGCAGGAAGTATTTTTGGGACAACCAGACAGGATGTAGAGATGAGGCAATGAGAACAGGAGTATTCTGGGAAGAAGGAAGCTCTTCCCACAGTCCTGTCCAGACACAGAATTAGCAGGATGTGACCTGCCCTGCTGAAAAAGGGCTAACATAGATAAGAATAATGGGTTAATATAAGTTATAAGAGTTAATACAAAGCCTGAGCTAATGGGCCAATCAGTTTATAATTTATGGAGACCTCTGCATGATTTCTCTTTGGGACTTGCCTACTGTGGGAACAAGGCAGGACAGAAACCCCAACAAGCAGGCCCTCATATTACATACATATAACAAAATTGGCCTTAAATTTGTATCAATAAACCAAGATCCATAAAAATGCAAAGTATTTATATCTATATCATATCTTCCTTTAAATGTAAACAAACATTTATAAACAATCATTTAGGGAATTTGGGCATTGTTCTCTAGACTCCTTCATATTGATTGGGGGCACTGTTAATTAGATCTTTCATGGGGTATCCTGTGTGGCTGGTCCATCTCAGTCAGCAGTCCTAAGCAGTATGGATGTTGGACCTTATGGGCTTTTGCTTCAAGGGGTCTTGTTTGATCAAACCTTATTACCTGGTAAGGAATCTGCAGCTTTCTATCCTCTGTGGAAACAAAAGTAAAATTCTTTTCCATAGCAACATATCCTTCGACCCAAATTTTGAATTCTATACATATATGTTGGTTTATCTTAGTAGCCCATACAATGACATGTCTCTCTGTATTTAGCTTATTCACAGTCAAAAATTCAAAGAAAACAGAATAATATACATTATCCAAGCTCTCTGTGTATTTTCCATCTTTACATTACTTATTTTTCTTACTCTATTACTTTTTCTACAAGTTTAATATTTATTGTATTATCTTTACTCCTTTAATCTTTAACTGTCTATACTCTTTTATAACTGTCTATACTCATTTTCCTCTCTCTCCCAAGCCTACGTACATTTATCCAACACTGTGACACACTTAGAGGTCTTTTTTATCTGAATATGTCTTTATTGTGTATCTGTAATTATTTTTTAACCAGAAGCACTTTGTTGTTGTTATTGTTGTTAAATGCTAAGTGGGCATGGCACGGATCAAGTCTGCAGCCCTGCCTGCTTGTTCTGCTCATCCAACATGGCAGAGGCATGTTCATTGCATCTGCCAACCATGGACATATCTGAGCTCCAGGGATGCAGCAGATCTATGTTGCCATTAAGCAATATGTAACAATCTGCTTACAGACCCCGTTTAAGTGGAGGACTTCTTGAAAGAGCCAGAGTTGGTTCTGCCAGTGTGAACCAGCAAGCTGGATCTTGAAGAAACCATGCAATTTTTTGCTCCTAAAGCTGAATCAGGAAACATCTTAAAGGAGCCATACCTCTGCCTGCTCCCAGCAAACAGAACCTATCTAAAAATATGTAGCTACCAACAAGCTCCAATTGACTCTCATTTCTGTGGGTCTAGAAGTCCTCTTTTTTTCCCTTAAGTTTTTTAGGTCATATGTGGATCTATGTTCCAGACAGTGGATGCCATTTTGTAGGCAGAAACTGTTCATTTCCTGGCCACCCAGACACAAATAATAATACAGAAACTATATTAATGACAGCACTGCCTGGCCAATAGCTTAGGCTTTTTATTAACTAACTCTTATATCTTAAATTAACCCATTCCTATTATTTTATATTTTACCATTAGGCTTGTGGTTTACTGGTTAGGTTGCTTCAGGTCTGTCTCCTTTGGCAGCTAAATGGTGTCTTCCTGACTCTGCCTTCTTTCTCCCAGCATTCATTTTAGATTTCCACCTAGTTCTATTCTGCATTGTCACAGGCCAAAGCAGTTTATCTATCAACCAATGATAATAAAATATATTCACACCATATAGAGTAGAACCCCACATCACCTTACTATTATTTTAACTTCTCCCTCCTTCCTCCTTTCTAATTAAAGTATCCCTCCATTTTCCCCATTTCCCGTAGGCCGCCTTGGTACTCTGTTATTCTCCTTCATTTTGTTTCTTCCTTCTCCATGGTGTCTTTTTATTCCAGGTAATATATTCATATCTGAGTCTTGAGTCTAGGATCTACACTTGATAGAGAATATAAATATTTGTCTGACTAGCTAACATTTTTCTAAAAGACTATCTTTTTCTCTTTGGTGTATTCTTGGTAACCATTGTGAATAAATAAATTCAATATCCTTCAATAGACTTATTTGTCAGCTTTTGTTTCATTTGACTGTATTTATGCATTTCTGTTTTAATAGATGTAAATTTATAATATGCGTTCAATCAGAAGATATGGCTTCAGCTTAGTTTTTTTTTTACTTAAAATTACTAGTTCTCAACCTTCCTAATGCTGGGGCCCTTTAACACAATTCCTCTTCTTGTGGTGATGCCAACCATAAAATTATTTTCACTGCTGCTGCATTACTGTAATTTTGCTACTGTTATGGAGTGCAATGTAAATATCTCTGTTTTCCAATGGTATTATGGGACTGTGTGAAAGGATCAGTCAATTGCCCATTGGGGTCCTGACATACAAGTTAAGAAGCACTGTTATTGGCAGAGGCTGCTTGTTTATTTCCCAACTGCATAGACTCAAAATAACTACACAAAACTATATTAATTAAATCACTGTTTTGTCAATAGCTTATACATATTTCTAGCTAGCTCTTATATCTTCAATTAACCCATCTCTATTAATTTGTTCATCACCACAAGGTCATGGCCTACTGACAATTTTCTAGAGGCTACATGGCTTCTCACTGATTCTTACTTTCTCCCAGCATTCAATTTAGGTTTCCCGTCTAGCTCTATCCTGCCCTATCATAGGCCCAAAAAGTTTCATAAAAGCAACACATATACAAAAGGACTTCCCACATTACACTGTCATAAATGTTTTTTTTGACACTTTGGGAGTCTTTGTTGTTTAATATTAATTTTAGGGTTTTTCTTCTGTATACATAAAAATTGAATGAAAATTTTTACAAACCACATTGATTCTTTAGACAGTTTGGCATGGACTTTGTCATAATATTCTGCTTTACAACAAATTGAAATAAGATATTCATTATATAATTATATAATATATATCCATTTCTTTCCTTGTTTTATAATTTTCAAAATGAAAGATATTTTCTCCCTTAGTTATGGATTTTTTCAATGCTTTATTTCTTTTTATGTTATTGTAAATATTTTTTCTAAAATTTATTTTCTAAATTTTATTTATTAATGCTAAGTATCATACATTATTTTTTGATTGTCTTTTAACTTATAATTTCATTTGATATTTTAGTCTATTTATTATAGTCTTCAAGTTGTTGATTTTGGGCCATTTAAATTTAAATTATTATGTTTTAAAAAGTTCCTGGTCCAGTCAGGTCATTTAGTATGTAAAAGCACTTGCTGTCACTCCTCACTGATGGTTTTAAGATCCTAGTACATGGATCTGCATAAAGAAGGAAAGTGTTTAGTCTATTAAATGGTCCTCTGACTCCACATGTGCAATTTTGTGCTCGTGTGCTTCCACATTGCGCTGACATGAGGATAACAATAAATGATAGTTACAATAATAAATCACAATAATAAAGTTTTTGTCAAACATTGATTTTCTGAGCTCATTGAGCATTTCCATGGTCATTTAGAGCTCTTCATCATGTAATTAATACATTTCTACTTCACTGAAGTTATCTCTTGACTTTTGTTATCTTTTGGCTTTTATTTTCCTCTCTTTTCTTTTTTCTTTCTGTATGATTCTATCTATATATTAGAAAATTCTTTTGATTTTCCTGATTCATGAATTGGTTTTATAAAGGAGAACTTATCAAAAGCAACCTGGACTGAGGTCTTATGAACTTATTAAGGTATTTTCTTTCACTGCTTCCTTAGAATTATCAGCCAAATAGAGTATATTAAACTCTATTAATATTATTAGATAAGCACTTGGAAATCAATCCTTTAGGCAACACCTAGTTGAACTATTGCTTATTCTAATTATTTTTCTCCCCAAAGAAGAGCTAGGAGAAAAAGGAGGGCCATGTTGAATGTCTACATGTTAACATAATTAAAAATAAAATAGATCTCTAAAATTGAAGAATATTTGAGAATGAAGATTTAAACCTAGACCATTTGTCTCTCCAACCTGTTTCCTACAAGCTTTTATTAATCTCTATCTGGTCCTCAGCCTAATGCTACATTCAATGCTTGTCTCTTGAACTATGAGAAGCAGGAGACTGAAAGAACTCAATGTACCTTTATTACACTTATTTTATAATGGCAGTGAAGTACACAAATTTAATTATCAATTTTCATAATATATATATTAACTATACAAAGTAAGGTATGATGGATGACTTTTCTTACCTGAGAGGATTATTAGATACCTGTTTTGGGAAACCAAAAAATTATTTATTAAAATTAGAAAACACTGATACTTATATAAAAATTACTATATAACATGAATTATTTCTTTCTAAAAAGAATTATAAGACCATAATAATGCAAATAATGAACTGTATTCTTATTTTCTGCTAATCCTAGCTCTAGAAGTCATTAATTCTTTTCAAAAATAATTTTATAGGATTGGTGTATGTATTATCTCACAAGAAATTTATTGCACACTTACTTTATGCATAAATAGAGCAAACTCAGAACAGTAGAATCAAATAAATAACTGAGATTCTTTAATGTGTTTTCAGGATTGACTTCTAGCTAGCCACCTAGAAAACTTGAGAGTAACAATGAAGAGGAAAAAGAAAAAAGAGATCTTTGGATCATGTTATTTTCATTTACATCATGACAGTTCTTTGAAAAAATCTTTGGAAAGCATTAAAATATATATGCACTCTGTTAAATTTGCATAGATCTAGTATGAAATTGAAGGTTTGTACACAATGGGGAGCAATCCCTTGTGCTGTAAACCAATGCTATCAGAAGAACAAGAGCCTTTGTTAGCAATTTAAATTGCTAACAATCTTTTTGCCAATTTTTACGAATCTCTTTCCTCTCTTTCTTACAATAAAATCTTAAATAAGAGTTCTTGGCCCCTGGGATCAATGTCTAGCAGAAAATATGAATCAAAACTCCCATCTGGTTCTTTACTTTAGCTATTCTTGGCTGGAATTCAGTTATGTATAAGACACATAGCTATTTCAAATTCAATAGGATTAAAAAATTTTGGTTTCTGAGGCAATACTTGTTGATTCCTAATAGATATGACTAGAGAATATCAAATGCTTGGGATTTAGGGGACTTCATTTGAAAATTTTTGTGTTTCTCATATGAACAGGATATTGATAAATCTGAATTGCAAAGAGTTGAACTATAAACAGGTTATTATCCTTTTGAGGCAACTGGTATCCTGAAACTCACAGTTAGATTTTTTTCTCTGTACCTTGGACATTTGGGGTTCAATGTGACATTTTTGGCACTGTTTACGTATTGACTGTCCTAATTCAAAATGATTCATTCACAGTTTCAGGGAAAACTATGTCCCCTCATTTTACTATCACACAGCTAACCATAACCTTTAGTCTGGATGTGAAGACCTGTTATTCAAGTTCATCACACTATTTCTCTGTGCGTTTGGCTCTTCAAGAGCTATAAAGGCAATTGTAATCCTTTCTTTTTCTGTTTCCTTAATAAAATAGTTTGACAAATGCAACTAAAAGGAGTAAGGTTTTATTCTGGTACGTCGTCCAGTCCAAGTGCACAGTGGAACATCATGGACAAGGCAAGTCAGCAGGACCTTGAAGGGGATGGTTATAATTCATCTACAATCAGGAAACAGAGAGGGAAGGAAGCATATTAGGAATCAGCTCATTTTCTATGTTTTATACAGGATACTCTGCAAGGGCATTCTCACACTCTTGGTTAAGATGCATCTTACCACATCACATTACCTAGTCAAGATACTTGTCCCCAGGTTGTTCAGGGGTCCATCTCTCAGGTGATACAAGGTTCTGTGATATTGCAATTTCATACAAACCATCACAGAACTCTTAGGAATAAAGGTAAAATGTCTTGGGATGGTGCTGTTAGAGCTGTAGAAATATTGACTTTTTTAAAAATTTGGTTGTAGGCATAGAGACTTAAAGGAACTCTACATATTTTACTGAAATAGGAAATGAAAGTGTATAGTCAGACATACTTCTTCAATTATTTCCACATCCTTTTCACCCAGGAATATTCACTATACTCTGTCACTGCAATTCCTTCTATGGATGTAAGGCAGCCTTTTATATACTTGCTAGTTGTGTTCCAGTCCCATTCCTTTTCAATTCTGAGAATACATCTGTGCTCTCTCACTTTTCCTTCAATTTTATATGAACATATGACGGAGCTCTAACCAATGATATTTAAGTGTGTTATGTCCTGTGTACTAAGACCATTGTAAAGTGAAGGTTTCTTTTTGATTTTGACCTCTTCTTATTACATATATTTCTTTCTCTCTCTGACTCTGCTCTGCCCTCCCCAGTCTCTCTCTTTCTCTTATGTGTGTGTTAACATGTCATAGTGTAATGTCAGCATGAGAAAACAGCTAATACAATTGTTTATCTCCTTCTGCCATGTGGGTCCTAGAGATAAATTAAGGTCATTGGGCTTAGAGCAGAAATTTCATCACTGAGTCATCTCATTGACCTGGTTCTTGCCTCTGTAAAGAAAGAAATCCATAGAGGGGCACAAAGAAAGCAAAATGTTAATTAGCAAAGCAGATTTCAGCAAAGAGTACACTCAAGAGACTGTGGTGAGCTAGCCAGAAAGGTCTAAATTTTGGTGGGTGTCTTAGAGATACTGTTGCTGTGATGAAACACTGTGACTAAAGCATGTTGGGGAAGGAAGGGTTTGTTATGGGTTTATGCTTTCATATTACTGTTCATCATCAAGTGGAGTCAAGACAGGAACTCAAACAGGGTAGAAGTGTCAAGGCAGGAGCACATGCAGAAGCCGCAGAGGAGTGCTGCTTACATTTTTATAACTAATTACTTTCTTAGCTTGTTTTCTTATAGACCACAGGAATACCAGCCCAGTGATGGTACCACCACAACAGGCTGTGCCCTAACACATCAATCTCAGTTAGTTAGTAAGAAAATTCCCTATTGACTTGCCTACAGCTTGGTCTTTGGAGGAATTTTCTTGATTGAGATTTCCTCCTCCTCTCAGGTGACTTTAATTTGATTTAAGTAGACAAAAAGACAAAAAACTCTCTAGTAAAATTGACCCCTTGTCAACTTGGCATGCAAATACATCACTGAAAACCACCTTTCCTTTTTCATTCATCCCGAAGATCTCACCTTAATAACACAGATAACTTTTTTATAATACTCCACTCCTGGGACCAATTTGTCTTACTTAGGATTACTATTATTGTTAAGAAACACTACAGCAAAGCAAATTGGGAAGGAGAAGATTACTGAACTTAAATTTTCACATCATTGTTTATCATCAAAGGAAGTCAAAATAAGCACTCACGCAGGACAGGAGTCTAGATACAGGAGGTGATACAGAGGCCATGGAAGAGTGCTGTTTATTGGATTGCTCCTCACTGTTTGTTCATCCTGTTTTCTTATCAAATCTAGAACCATCCCAGAGATGGTACCACACACAATGGGCCGTGCAACACCCCATCAAATTCAATCACTAATTAAGAAAATTCATGGGCTCACCTACATCCCAGTCTTATAAAGGTACTTTCTTAATTGAGGTTCCCTCCTCTCAGATGATTTTAGCTTGTGTCAAGTTGATATAAAACTAGCCAGTCGATGTGCCCCCAGTTTCATGATCCTTTTGAATATAATTTGCTCTTAGACAGATTCCCTCTATGGAGCATAACAATCTCTTTCTCACATGAATTTGTATCGTTTTTTATGCACACAAAAAGAAATAGGAGAGGAAGAGAGAAAAAGCCTGCTAAAATGCTAATAATCCTATGCTGTATTCTCAAATTGTACTTTAGAATGTGGAAAAACATTTACCTTGCCTTCTTTCTTAGTCATATGCCACAATAATAAGACAACAGGAAGTCTTCTATCAGATATGCAATGACATAAACAGGCAAAATCTTTTGAAAATATGACCATTGCCATCATATTCTTCATTTCTCTTTAAAAAGACAACACAAAAAAAGCAAACATAGCCTAGGATCATGGGTTTGTCTTTAATTCATGTCACTAATAAAAACACATTAGCGGCGGTTTAGAGTTTACAGACTCCAGAATGGACCACATACTACGAGGGCTTGCAATTTTCTTATATATATTATAATATTAGTTTTAGTGTCAGTTTAGTTTTGTGTTTAGCAAGACATCATTCTATTAAATTGTACTTTTGTTTTGTCCCTGAATTTATTTTATGTAAGTTAGATGACATTTCTCCTGAAACCTCATTTATTTCAAAAAAAGAATGCATGATATTTCTTCATAAAAGGCCTAACAGTTTAGTGCCCTGAAGGCTTATATTTTATATAATAATTCTTTAGTTTCAAGGAAATAATAGTCCTAAAATGAAAGTAAAACATCTATCAAATCAACCTGAACAATGTGAAAGACAATTTCACCCAAGTAACATATTATATAGTGGGCAACAAATGGAAGATAAAGCAAAATTAACATAGGAGAAACTACAAGCTTAGGCCTGAGGCAGTTTTAAAATTGTCATTTTAGACTTTTATATATCTTTTAATATATTGTTAGAGAAGGAAAATAGAAGAAGTCACTTAATTGTATAACTATATTACTTGTTATATACAGTATAACTTACTCTATTTTCTCAAGCTGTTTTTTATTGGTTAGTATCAGAAATATTTGGCTTAGTAAAAAATACAGCTTATTAATGAAAAGATAGCAGAAAATGAAATGTGCAGTAATCTTATATATGCTGAGTGAAAAACTAAGGAAGGCCTTCAACATTAGTCATTTGAGATTTTATTTTATAAGTTTTACTGAATTTGATGAAAATGTGGAAGAATCTTCCAAGGCTAATCATGGAAGGCAGAATAGATAAATTCATTTCAAATTTGATAGAAAATTTTGGTGTAGAGAGTAGTAGTACACAATTGTTGCTATATTAAATGTGCTCCTTTGTATGGCAAATAGTCTTTCAACAATGCCTTCATGAATAACCATGGCTGTGTCTCTGTAAACCTTCTATACCACTATAGAGCTAAAGCTGACTTTAGCACAAGAATTAGTCTACCCCAGTGTCAGATAAATATCTAGTACCTTTCTTTCTTATGAATAAAGACCATTCTGAATCTCTACAGCTGTTTTTAGGTTATAATGAAATCCAGTTCTGATTCTTACTATTTTTAATTTCCCATCAAACCCTACCCTTCTTTGAAACTCAGGATTGGTATATCAAGAGTCTTACTTTTTTTTTACATAACCAGAGTTTTAAGAGAAATCATCTTTGATCATTTGCCCAACTATTTGTGGTTATAAAGGAATGAAAATGTCAAGACAATAAAATCTGTTATTCAAAAGTAAAAAAGTTCTTTTTGCAGGTGATTGTAATTTTTAGGATCCATTTTATTTTTTTTCTAACTTGGCTTAGGGAAGAAACAAATAACATCACCTAAGAAATTGTTTTGGACATTTGAAATATATTAATATTTGTAATTAATATATGGACATTCAGATTAACTTTAAGAATTACACATTGGTTGGCCGTTTCTTTGCATAACAAATTATGATTTAAATTACTTTCCTAATGAACTACCTTAGGCCAAAAAGGATTCTTACTTTAAACTTTGTCTTTTCTGAATTATATGTACCTATAATTATTCCTGAATCCAAACTACAGAAATTCATTTCTTAATAATTTATGCTTTCTTTAATTGAAAAAAAGATTCTTCATAGATTCTTCTCTCATTCACTATATCCGGACCACAGTTTCTCTCCCTCCATGCTCACCGGGTTCCCTTCACCTTCTCTCTGCACCAGATCCATTCACCTTCCCTATCTACTTAGAAAAGAGCAAGTCCCCAAGAGACAACTACCAAACAAGACAAAACAGAACACACAGTAAAAACAAGGCAAAAGCCCACACACCAAGGCTGGGCAAAGCAACTCAGCAGGAGGTAAAGAGTCCCAAGAGCAGACAAAAGAGTCAAAGTCACACCCACTGCCACAGTTAAAAGTCCTTCCAAAAAAATAATAAATCAATAGCCAGGACACATATGCAGAGGACCTGATATAGACTCACAGCCTGGTAGAGGCTTTGCCACTTTAGTCTCTGTGAGCCCATATGTGTCCTGCTTAGTTGATTCAATTGGGTGTTTTCCTGGTGTTCTCCATCCCTATACGACTCTTTTTTTTTTTTTCAGGTTTTAAAATTATTTATTTTACTTGTTGACACAAGGATATAACTACATTATTTCTCTCCATTCCTTTTCTTTTTTTTTTTTTTTGGTGTATCAAAAGGCTATAAGCCTTCTGTCCACCCACTTCTGAATGATGCCCTGAGTTCTGAGAAGAGGTACCTTTGATAGAGACTTCCAGTTTAAACTCTCTCTCCACATAATGTCTGGCTGTGGCTCTCTGCATCTGCTACTATCTGCTGTGAGATGAAGACTTTCTGATGACAACTGGACAAGGCACCAATCTTTAAGAAAAGCAAAATATCATTAGAAACCATTACGTTGATTTTTCCCCTTTTTTTAGACCAGTAATGTTCAGTTCTATCTTGAGTTCCAGGGCTATCCAGTGTCTGGTTCGTGGCTATCCAGGCAGTGTGGGGTATGTTCTTCCTCTCATGGGGTAAGCCTCAAGTTAAATCAGACATTGTTTGGCCGCTCCTATATGTTCTATGACACCATTGCTCCAGCAAATCTTGCAGGCAGGGAAGATTGTAGGCCAAATGTTCTGGGGTTGTGTTGGTATTCAGAGTTCTCTTTGGGTAGCAGAGTACCTTCTCATACCAAAGAGACTAGAACATGGAATAAAAATTCTACGCAAGGATTAGCTTGACCTTTCCATATTTAATGGGCTTTGTAGGTGTTGCCCTCAGCAATGAGAACCCATTGTCAGTTTTCAGAGATCAAGCCTCTCTCTTAATATTACCTTAGGGTGTTTGAGGATCTCCATGGGACCCCCTTCAGATAACAGTTCAAAGGAATGTAACCCAGTTACACCACTGGGAGCCTTACTTGACTACAATTGGTGGCCAGGTCAGATTCCATATCCCCTATTACTAGGAGTCCTCAGTAGAATCACCTTCATAGATCCCATGAAGTTTCCACTGCACTAGGTTTCCATACCACTCCCAAGATGCACTCTATTTCTAGCCATCTCTCTCTATCCTTTTTCCTTTCATCAAATCCCCTCCCCACCAGCCATCAGTCTACCCAATCCACCTACAAATTTCAATCTATTTCCTCTTCCCAGGGAGATCCATGCATTCCCTCTAGATCCCTCATCTCTACCTAAGCTCTCTGAGTCCATGGAATATAGCTTGGTTATCATTTATTTAACAGCTAATGCCCATTTATAAGTGAATACATGCCTTTCAACAGACATGTATAAAGAATCTATAGCCTGCAGTTTTCAACTTGGTATTAAACACTAAATGACTTTTGACTATTTGACTATTACTGACATGTTCTGTTACTAATTGTGAAATGAGAAAAAAATATACCCCAGTGAAAAACAAATATATTTTTATACATAAGGAAATACTGCTAACCTCATTATCTTAAAGCACACAATAAGCTAATGATGAATCCTGTGAGAACAGAATGCTCGATGGAAACTCCTAGGGAATTTTGCTGAAGTTGAAGCTTAGCACTATTTTCCCAAAGTTATTTACAGAGTTAGATGACTCGGAATCTTTTTTTCCTATTTTCCTTGTTTCCCTAGAGAAACATACTCTTGTTTCATAGTTTTCTTCTCCACCTCTGGGCCTCTTCTGATTTAATTTCTGTGCCGGAGACAGACTCCAGAACTTTACAAGTAAGCTATAGCCTTGTGGTGATACACAGATTAATGGAGATGGGTTAATTTATTTTCTTTTTTTATTGATTTTTGTTGAACTCTACATTTTTCTCTGCCTCCCTCCTTGCCTCTCCCCTCCACTTCAACCCTCTCCCAAGGTCCCCATGCTTCCAATTTACTCAGGAGTTCTTGTCTTTTTCTACTACCCATGTAGATTAGATCTATGTATGTCTCTTTTAGGGTCCTTATTGTTGTCTAGGTTCTCTGAGATTGTGATTTGTGGGCTGGTTTTCTTTGCTTTATGTTTAAAAACCACCTATGAGTGAGTACATGTGATAATTGTCTTTCTGTGTCTGTGTTACCTCACTCAAAATGATGTTTTCTAGTTCTATCCATTTGCCTGCAAACTTCAAGTTGTCGGGTTTTTTTGTTTTTTTTTTTTTTTTTTTGTTTTCTGTGTAGTAATCCATTGTGTAAATGTACCACATTTTCCTTATCCATTCTTCGGTTGAGGGGCATTTAGGTTGTTTTCAGGTTCTCGCTATGATAAACAATGCTGCTATGAACATAGTTAAGGACATGTCCTTGTGGCACGATTGAGCATCATTTGGATATATATCCAACAGTGGTATTACTGGCTCTTGAGGAAGGTTTTTTCCTAATTTTCTGAGAAATATCCACACTGACATCCAAAAAGACTTTACCAGCTTGCATTCCCACCAGCAATGCAAGAGTGTTTTCTTTACCACACATCCTCTCGAGCATAAGTTGTCATCAGTGTTTTTGATCTTGGCCATTCTTACAGGTGTAAGATGGAATCTCAGAGTTGTTTTGATTTGCATTTTTCTGATGATTAAGGATGCTACACATTTCCTTAAATGTCTTTTAGCCATTTTATATCTGTTGAGAGTTCTCTGTTTAGGTCTGTACTCCATTTTTTTATTGGATTATGTGGATTATTTTGATGACCAATTTCTTTGTATATTTTGGAGATCAGACCTTGTTGTGGGGTTAGTGAAGATCCTTTCCCATTCTGTAGGCTGTTGTTTTGTCTTGTTGACCATGTCTTTTGCTTTACAGAAGCTTTTCAGTTTCAGGAGGTCCCATTTATTAATTGTTTCTTTCAGTGTCTGTGCTGCTGGGGCTATATTTAAGAAGTTGTCTCCTGTGCCAATGCATTCAAGTGTACTTCCCACTTTCTCTTCTATAGGCTTCAGTGTGGCTGGCTTTTTGTTGAGGTCTTTGATCTATTTGGACTTGAGTGTTGTGCATTGTGATAGATATGTAGATATTTTCATTATTCTACAGTTGATATCCAGTTATGCCAGGAGCATATGTTAAACATGCTTTCTTTTCCCATTTAATGTATTTTGCTTCTTTGTCAAAAATCAGGTGTTCGAAGGTGCGTGGATTAATATCCAGGTCTTTGATTCGGTTTCATTCATCCTCCTATCTATTTTTATACCAATATCAGGCTGTTTTCAGTATTGTAGCTCTGTAGTAGAGTTTAAAGTCAATCAAAGAACTTCTGGAGGTATCACAATCACTGACTTCAAACTCTACTACAGAGATGGGTTAATTTAAGATGTGAGTTAGCCAGAAATACAGTTAAGCTATTGGCCAAACAATATTGCAAATAATATGGTTTCAGTGTGATTATTTGGGGGCTGAACAGTTGGGAATGAACTAACAGCCTTCCTACAACAGTTTTGGAAATAAAACTAAGACAAAAATATTCAGATTGATATACTACTTAATTGAGGAAGAGAAAAGTAAGTTTAGGTAGACAAGGAAACTACACTGGATAAGAGACATCAAGGTACTCAGGAGTAGAGAGACTAAAATTTTTAATTAGGCTGAAATCTTACTCTTCATAGATTTCCCTAAGCCTATTTCAAATTATATATTATTGCAGCATTTTAAAGGAAAATTCAACTTTGGGTAGATTCAGAAGGTCTCAGCACTCAGTTTGAAATCATCATGGCATCCCACTCCCCCTGATCACGGTGGATGTGTAACAGATTTCATGTCTGCCTAAGAGCGCAAAAGAAACTCAAAAGTCAGCACAGACTGGACTTGATGGATTTCAAAACATCAAAACAAAGAGTTTATCAGAAAGGGAAGGTTGTAGATATTGGAGGAGTTGAAGTGGGGTAATTATGATCACAATGAAATTCTTCAAGACCTAATTAACCACCATGGGAAGGACATGTTTCACCCATTGTAGAAATGGGAGTTTAGGTAAGAGAAAGTTTTCCTGTGAATGAACAAGATGTTATAGATTGAAAATTAAGAATTTAGTTCTCTTTTGCCCTTCTGATGGTCCTGGATTCTCTCATTATTATATCCTGAAATTGAAGAGAGTTTATCAATCAATAATTCACTTCATAGGATTATGCCCAAAGAGAATTCATACACTTGTTTATCTAGGTAGAAAAACAAAAAGCATGATAAACTCCTGATACTCTGTGTGTATCAGATTAGCTTTGTTTCCAGTCTACATGGCGTTCAAAAAGAGAGTTGATTTAGCCTGAAGGTGGTAAAGACACGGGTTACTCACTACATAAAACCAAACTGTTATTGCTTTTCGTTTATTGAATTTATTGTAGTGGGATTACATAATTTTCTGAGTAAATAGATCAACATCACATGCTTGGAATACTCTGCTTTTCCTTTAATTAAAATTCTGGTGCCGTAAAAGACAGAAGTTTGCCTTTCTGTGCCTCTTGAAGTGTTGGCTCATTTCTAATTCTGGTGTTGTCCTTTTCCTAGGAAACAGTTTTTCTGCTTAATACTTTTTGGACAGCTGGCAGACTAACCAAGAAACTAACCAATTTTTTTCAAGTCCAACCTTAAAGTGATTCATATGTTTTTTCATTCCAACAAGTTCTGGGAAACAACATAGATAAGATGTCATAGATTCCTTATGGCTAATCAAGATCTACGCTACATCATAGTTTAAATGTTACTGATTACATGTGTTAAACATTATCTTTCTTATTTTCTCAAGTGCTTTGTTTCTTGAGTCTCTGCTCAATTTACCATTTCTTACTAATTATTAAGGCTAAAACACTGACAATCCTTTTACTCCTCTTCCCTATTGTAAATTTGCATACTCGTTCTATAACAAATAAGTGTCATTAACCTCATTCCCTACTATTTCTAAGGAAACAGAAACTCAATCCCTGTCATATCTTACCTTCAGCAGGCAATCAGGAAACCTTCAGAGAATTTTGTAAAGATATTAATTCTACTTATAAATACTGATTGACTTGGTAAAAGCAGAGCACATGTACTTGATTACTGAATGGATGATGAATATGTATCTTACACACTTTCCTTATCTAATTATCATCTACATATGTATGTACATACATAAGTATGCATGAATGAAAGCTTCTATGTATCTACAATATATATGTTTATTTAATCTATGATTACCTCCTATCAATCATCTATTTTTTTCTATGTAAACATAATTTATATATCTAAGTTAATTTTTGAATTGATTTAGAAAATGAAATAAATGAACAATATATTAATCAGATACCATGAAATGTTTTGATACCTAGAGACAATGCATAATATTTAAATGAAGTTTATATATTCAGTTTCATCACACATTCATCATTCTAGTTAAAACATTGAAAAATATTCCAGCTTTTGAAATACATATTAATGTGATCAATAGTCAATTTACTATGAATATAATGGATCAGATCTTCCTTGTATTACATAGTTATTATGTAGTATGCCCAGATTAACTATCATTCTCTCTCCTTTCTACTTTCTCAGGTATCTTGAAAAGACAAGGGGGACAAAGGAGAAAGGAATATTCTCCATGTTTATAATACTTTATATCTGTTATAACCATTGTGATGTTATCAATATTATGTGAGATATCTAAATCTCAGGTATGTTCACAAAACAACAAAAAGATGAAAATGTCCAGATAAGTTTTGAAAACATTAATCAGTAATTATCTTCCATTATTTTCTTTAATAGAGTTTTCCATGATAATACATAATACTTCATAATGGTTAATAATGGGCAAGATTAAAGAAGTTTGAACGCTGAGTAATGCTGAGGGGTGTGTGAGGAGGTTTGCAAAGCCATCTGTGACTGCTCACAGGTCTGGGGACACTGCTCTACCCACGTTACTCAAAGTGACCAGGGCATTATGTTTCAGGAATCTGACTTCAGAATTTCTATTCCAAGAGTGAATTATGAATTTTTTTTACAAGAGAAGTCCAACATGAAAGTTAATTGTGCTGAGAAACCAACCAGCACTCTTTAGCAGTAAAATATCCCTTCAAATTTATGAAAAGTACTTTAAAAATCTCTGCAAATTTTATTTTAATCACATCACATAGTTTATTAAATACAGATGGTCCATGATTTATCAGAGGAATAGATTTTTTTCCCTTTCAGATTTAAATTCAGTAGATTTCATTCTTCAAACTTGGTGTTTTGATCCTTTTCTGCATTCAGATATATAATATGATGAGGATGTGTTCTGGGAAACTCCAAGCTAACCACATGCTCACCAGAGTAAACAGTTAATGCCTTGTAGTCCACCGTGCTGCCAAGCCTTTGTTTAAGTACCTGAGATATTGAATACATCTCTATAAAATACTTTGCTGCATTTGTGTGTGTTAATCTTGTTTAAAGGCATTATTTTGCACTCTATCTTTGTAGAAAACTCTCCAAATTCACAAGATTTCTTTTATCCTGTTAATGAAAAACAGAGAGACATAAAGTCAATTATTCAACCTTTAACCTTGGTTGTAGATAATTTTGTCCATTTCAGTCTACAAACATGTTCACATTGGAGTTTGCTAAGTTGTAATGTTTTTTATATTATTATTTATTTATTTTTCCATACATTGTTTTGTTTTATTTTTTCCATTCAAGAACATAATTAAAGAAATAATTTTTTTTCCTTTCTTCCCCTTCTCCCGGTCCCCTCCCACTACCTCCCCACCCCTCCTCCCTCCCCCTTCTTCCTTGAAAGAGGGCATGGTGCCCTGCCCTGTTGGAAGTCCAAGGCCCACCCCATCCCTCCTGGCCTAGGAAGGAGTGCATTCAAAAAGACTCGGTTCTCAAAAAGATAATACATGCAGAAGAGATAGGTCCTGGT
>PVIU01020532.1:0-33662 GCA_004026605.1 Ondatra zibethicus
GCATCTGTACACATGTGCATGTACACACACACAAACACACACACAGCCCCATCTGATGCGCCTTTGTGGGCATCTGTACACATGTGCATGTATACACACACACAAACACACACGCAGCCCCATCTGATGCGCCTTTGTGGGCATCTGTACACATGTGCATGTACACACACACAAACAAACACACAGCCCCATCTGATGCGCCTTTGTGGGCATCTGTACTCATGTGCATGTACACACACACACACAAACACACAGCCCCATCTGATGCGCTTTTGTGGGCATCTGTACTCATGAGCATGTACACACACACACAAACACACACACAGCCCCATCTGATGTGCCTTTGTGGGCATCTGTACACATGTGCATGTACACACACACACACAAACACACAGCCCCATCTGATGCGCCTTTGTGGGCATCTGTACTCATGAGCATACGCACACACAAACACACACACATATGCTCGATCTGATGCCTTTGTGGGTATCTGTACTCACGTGCACACGCATACACAAACACATACACATATCCTCAAAATGAAAGAAAATAAATATTAATGGCAATGGTGGTACATGCCTTTAGTCCCAGGACTTGGGAAGCAGAAGAAAGCAGATCTCTAAGAGATCTGGGGTAGCTTGGTCTACATAGCATGTTCCAGGCCAGTCAGGGATATATAGTGAAACCCTGTCTCCAAACAAACAAACAAACAAACAAACACACAAAAAACAAAAGACCCAAAACCAAGTGACCAAACAACAACAAAATCACAACTAAAGAAAATCAATAATTTTTTCCCTACTGAACTAGTTTATAAGTTCCAATATTTGAAAGGACAATGTATTTTGAGATAAATGACAGCAGGTAGAGGAGGTGGTATTAGTCAATCAAGGCACATTATTCTCTCTCTGAGTCAAAGAGAAAAACTGCTATTAAAGGTCTACCCTTAGAAGGTTATTTCCCCCAGGAAGAGGTATCTATACCGAGGGATTATGGCACGCAGGTATGTTTCTCAAGACTGGTACATACGTATCAAATTACGGCAGAAGCTTAGAAGGATAGTTATCTTACCTGCGTAGGAAATGGTAAGCAGCTTGCTTCTTTCAAGAGGGGGGGCCCAGGAAGACCACATGGCATGCATGGCTGGAAACGTAACACCCTGGGGGTGGATATTTCTGATGAAATACAAGGCAGCTTCAAAATCAGACAGAAAAGATCAAAGTTGCTGACCTAGCTTTATGGATGAGGCGTGTGGCATGTACAGGAAGAATGGTGAAAGATGACAGAATCTAAGTACAGACACGATTTCAATTCTATCAAAAGCTATGGGGCCATCTGTGATGGTGGCAGAAACAACAGACTACAATGTTAGACATCCACAGACAAGGAGCTACTCTAGGAGAGCAATTCGGTAAAGAGATACAATAACGGGACCAGAAGCAACAAACAACAAATAAATATATTTTACTTAGGTAAGAAGAAGGAAAAAAAAAAACCTGGGAACTGATAGAAGCTGATAGTGTTTATTCTGTAACCAAGAAGGAATTATTTAATAGGTTTCTGTGAGGACTGCTATTTGGATATGGACAGAGTAGAACACATGAAAACTACTAACCAAATTTTAAACCGGCCGCGGGGGCGCATGCCTTTAATCCCAGCACTTGGGAGGCAGAGGCAGGTGGACCTTCTATGAGTTTGAGGCCAGCCTGATCTGTAAGAGTGAGTCCCAGGACAGCCAGGGTTACGCAGTAGAGAAAACCTGTCTTGGGAAAATCAAACAAAACAAAAACAACTGTAAAATTAGAACCTGGGGCCAGGTGTGGAGGCACAGCTTCAATCCCGGCTCAGGAGGCAGAGGCGTGCAGATCTCTGAGTTCGAGGCCAGCCTGGTCTCTATAGTGCATTCCGGACAGACATAGCTACATAGAGAGACCCTGTCTCATATAAACCAAAAATAACACAGGAGCCTGGAAATCTCTAGAGCCTTGAGCAAATCTCACCACATATAATCTGTGTATGTTTCCTGTAACTGAGGATGGGCAGGTACTTAAGTCTCATCTACTAAAATGATGGAACTGAGGACGAGGGATTAGGGTTTACCAGATGCTTTGCTGTGACAATGGGACTTCTGTGCCAAGGCTAGTGTTTTCACTCCAGTGTGCCACTGTATGATGCTACGACCTCCCAGCCTCTGAGAGCTATGCAGACCTCAGGCTACCCTGTGCTTGAGTCAAGGCTCTTCATCACTGAGAAGCTCCCAGCCTGGAGATCACTCATCACTCAAGATGGAGATTCAAAAGAAGCACGGAGAGGAAAAGAAAGACAGGAATGAAGAGATCCCTAAATGGGGCCATGGGGTCAGCTCAGTGGGAGAGAACATTGCAGCATGGGCAATGCCTTGGGTTTGATTCCCTAGAACTGAAACAAAATCAGGTAAGGGAAAAAAACCCAAAAATGATGAAGGGCATAAAACAAATAGTGATGTTTTCCATAAAAGTTTAGAAGAATCCTAGAAGTAAATTGGTATAGTTAAATATCTCTAAGTTAGACAAGCAGAAAACAATGAGCTACTGATAAAGGGGAAAGAACACATTTAGTAAAATAAGGCAATTTAACAACATGTTTTGTAAAATGCACCAAAACAGGGACTGGAGAGATGGCTCAGGAGTTAAGAACACTGGTGGTCCTTCAGAGGACCTAGGTTCAATTCCAGCATCTATATGGTGGCTCACAACTGCTTGTAACTCTAGTTCGAGGAGTTCACTCAATACTTTCTTCTGGTCTCCAAGGTCACTGCACTCGTGTGCACACACAGACACACAATCAAAAACAGTGCGTCTTTTTAAAAAGTGCCAAAACACAGGTATGGATGGCAAGTGTGGGCCACCTTAGCCTCTGGGACAGGGGTTTATTTCTGTCTTCTGAAGCATGAGCTACTGTCTCCCTCAGAAAATGTTCTCTCGGCTGGAGATGGCTCGGGGGTTAAGGGCACTGGCTGCTGCTGCAGAGGTCTGAGGCTCCCAGTCGCTGTAACTCCAGTTCCAGGAGATCGGACGCCCTCTTCTGGCTTCTGCAGGCATCTGCACCTGCACCTGCATCATGTGCACATGTACATGCAGACAAACACTATACATATAAAATAAAAATTAAAAAAAAATCTCTTAAGAGGATACTTTGCCTAGCAGAGAGGAGAAGACACAGAATACGAAGTAAAACAAGAGCCAAGAATGTTTACCTCTCCTAGACCTTCGAGTGCTCTCAGCACGATAAGGGTCACCACTCCCAAGTCTGCGGCCATCGGTGTCAACAGGGTGAAGACAGCAGTGCCCAGGATGCCGAAGCCCAGCAGCAGCTTGCCTCCGATCCTGCTGGCCATGTACCCCCCGGGAATCTGTGTGATGATGTAGCCGTAAAAAAAAGAGCCTAGAATCCACCCTTGAGTTTCTGCATCCCATGGGTACTTTTTACCCTGTAAAAAAAAAAGCAGAAAGAAAAAACGATCCTCTCAACTTTGAAATTTTGAACTATTGTTTTGGACTACGGAACATGCAAACTATGCTAGTTGCTTTTTTTTTTTTTTTTTTTTTTTTTTTTTTTTTAGTTCTGTCAACTCAACACAACTAGGGTCATCTGGGAAGAGGGAGCCTCAACGAAGAAAATGCTGGCATCAGACTGGCCTATAGCTAAGTCTGTGGCCTTTTCTTGATTGACGATTGATGTGGGAGGGCCTTGGCTACTGTGGACAGGTAGGTAAGTTCAACAGGCTGGGGGGATTCTGACAAGTACTCCTCCAGCCTCTGCTCTAGAGCCTGCACTGACTTCCCTGCATGCCAGACTGTCAGCTCCCTCCCCAAGCTGCCGTTTGTTGTGTTCATCACAGCAGCAGAGACACACCTTTAATCCCAGCACTCAGGAAGCAGAGACAGGGGGATCTCTGTGAGTTCGAGGACAGCCTGGTTTACAGAGCGAGTTCCAGGACTGGTTCCATAGCTACTGAGAAACCTTGTCTTGAAAAACCAAAAAGAAAAAAAAAATCTAACTTTCTGATGTACCAATGAGATTTCTTCAAATTCTCTTCAGGAAACTGAAAAACGACTTTCCAGACAGACTAATACATGTGTTAGCACAAGCTATAATTTTAAGTTAATTGCTCAACTAACCCCCAAGAAAACAGAAAGAGCTCTTAACCTGGGGAGGATACACACACAAACACATATTTTGGTTTCTTTCTCATGAAGGCATATTTTTTCATTATTTTACTTGTAAGTATTTTATTATCAGTCAAATTTTTATTTAAAAATTAAGTAATTTTTAAACAAAATTTAAACAAAAAATTTAAAACACTTTAAATTTTAAACACTTACCGTGTGATTGTGGTGAACTTTTATGGGGGCGGAATGTTCTGCACACTCCTTGGATGTTCTATTATCGGCCAGGGTTGTATTTGACTCTACCATGTCCACCAATGCAACACTCAGGTTCACACGTAACGAATAAAGAACAAAAAAACCAAAGAAAGCCAAAATGGCTAAGTTGTACCGAGCAGAGCAGCATACTGGAGCTGAAATTAAGAGTGGGAGAAAACTTTAAACTATATGATCTCTAAATAGTGAAAGGAAAAAATTAAAAAAAGATTTATTTATTTGAGTTTTCGAGACAGGGTTTCTCTGTAGTTTTGGCTGTCCTGGACCTCCCTTTGGCCTCCAACTCAGAGATCCGCCTGCCTGACTCCTGAATTCTGGGATTAAAGGCATGTGCCACCACTCTCCAAAGGTTTATTTATTTTTATATCTTATGTGTGAGTATTTTGCCTGTACATGTTTGTGTACTGTATGTGTGTCCAGTGCCCACAGAGGTCACATGAGGGTATCAGATCCCCTGGAACTGGAGTTATGAACCAGATGTTAACAGTCATGTAGATGATGGGTGGAACCCAGGTCCTCTGCGAGAGCAATAAGGCTCTTAAACTACAGAGCCAGTGCTCCAGGCCACCCCTGCCCCCCGAGGCAACTCTTAAAGAAACATCCAAACTACTAAACAGTACTTTTTTGAATAGTCTCAGATTAAGCATATCTACACAGATTTATCCAAAGATAATCTAATCCATTTTACCTATAATTTTAGCAAACATTCAGCCGATAAAGATGCAGCATGTGGGGCTGGAGAGATGGCTCAGCAGTTAAGAGCACTGACTGCTCTTCCAGGGGACCAGTGCTTGATTCTCAGCACCCACATGGCGGCTCACAACTATCTGTAACTACAGTTCCAAGGGATCTGACACCTCACACAAATATATATGCAGGCAAAACACCAATGCACATAAAATAAATAATTATTAAAAACAAGATATGGCATGAGAAAAATAGATAAGGGTTTAATAGCGCCACTATACCCTTCCCTCTAAAGCTATAAGCAAGCCCCCAATTGAATGCTGTCTTTCTTTTCTAAGAGTTGCTGTGGTCATGGCGTTTCTTCACCGTGATAGAAGAGTGATTAAGACAGGCCCTCTCCTGTTGAGCCATCTCTCCAGCCATCAGAAAACCTCTCACTGGGTATTCCTGAATCCTTTTTCAGCGCTATAGCTATGGTCTTCTGGTGCGACTAGAACAGGCAGATACAACTCTGAGAATTGCATTTCTAAGACTCTAGTCATGCGGGCTATCATTTAAATGTGAACAATTTGCTGTTTGCTCTAATTAAATGGGCACCTCAGGGTGTGTCCTATTGCGGAACACATTCTGTCATCACTTTATCAGGTCACATTACATGGGTGTTTTGATGGAGAAGTCTGATCTCAAATTTGGACAATTAAAATGTACTGCTTCAATAATCTGGAGAAGTGGGCAGGTTTGAGTAAATTTAAAGGGGAAAATTAATAGTCCTTAACTGAATGCTAGGGGTGAGTAATTAGTGATCCTCTGGCTCTAGACGACTGTATGCCACTCTTGCTTGTAATATCATTATTCCATCCCATTTTTTATGTAGCTATTTCTTATTGTAAGCTATTAGTTTTTCCTTAGGCAATGCTTGATTTGGATTATAATATACTTTATATATACTATAATATACTTTATATATAATATAAATACTATAATATACTTTATATGTACTATATGCTATAATATACTTTATATATACTATAATATACTTTATCACTCTTTCCCATCTCAATTTTTTTTTTTAGCTCCCTTCTTTTATCGCACATTGCTTATTTCTCCTCAGGTAATGACTGATGTGGCTTATAAGCCGTTGTATCACGTGAGTAAGATGTGGTCCAGAGGCTGAGATGTGAAAGCAGGTGGGAGAAGACCTGGCAGGATGGCTCAGTGGTTAAGGTTCCTGCTTGTCTGGTCACAAAACAAACAAGAGGAGAACTAACTTCCACAAGCTGTCCTTGAATTCCCTATCCCCAACAATCAATCAATCAACCAATCAATCAATGTTTTTAAAAGGTGAGCAAGGGGATGGAGAGATGATGGCTCAGTGATTAAGAGAACCGACCGATCTTCTAGAAGGACTGGGTTTGAATTTGAAGCACCCACACAATGCCTCATAATGGTCTGATAGTCCAGTTCTGGAGAAGCCAATACCCTCTTCTGCCCTTCATCATCACTGTATATAAACAGTGAACAGACATACATGCACACAAAACACTCATATACATAAATACAAATAAAAAATTTTTAAAAATTTAAAAGGTGAGCAAGGTATTTCAAATTACTAGTGATGATGCCTAAAAAGTTATACATCAGGTAACTTACACTTCTAAGGTACTATCAATAATCGGAAAATAGAATACATGACTACAAAGTTTTAAAAGTTGTACTAAACTGGGCAGTGGTGGCACACACCTTTAATCCTAGCAGCACTCAGAAGGCAGAGATTGGTGGATCTCTGTGAGTTCAAGGCCAGCCCGGTCTACAGAGCGAGTTCCAGAACAACCAGGGTGGTTACACACAGAAACTGTCTCAAAGAACGAAACAAACCAAACAAAAAAAGTCATATTAAAAAATAAATTGGTGTCAGGTTTCTGAAAATGATTATGACTATATATCTATTTAGTCAGAAATATTTTATAAAGTAAAATGCGCCTATGAATTTGGATACTCTTTGAAATTGATCCAAGGAAAATCAAGCTTGCATGGCAGAAAGAGCCGGTCCACTGGATACCCACCACACTGAGTTCAAAGCAAGATCATGCTTGCATAACCAGCAAAGCACTCATCAGAACAAACACCAGCCTCCAAACAGCACTTTAGAAACAGAGTAATGTGTAGTGGGTGTGCAGAGAACAAAGGCTAACAGGGAAAGGGACCCAGGGGTGACTCTCAGCTCTGGCCATGTGTGTTTACAGAGTTACTTAGATGAAATAAAAGGTTCAGCGGTTAAGAGCACTGACTGTTCTTCCTGAGGACCCAGATTCAATTCCCAGCACCCACACAGCAGTTCACAACTGTCTGTAACTCCAGTTCCAGGGGATCTGACACCCTCATACCAATGTACATTGAATAAAATAAATTAAAAAAATAAATAGACACAAGAGCACTCTCGGGGGGGGGCGTCTCTGCTCCGTTTATAAAGTACATGAGACATCTCCTATAAGCATGGGTCCCATTGGCCGAGAAACAAGGCTCAAGATAAAGGTCTAGGGAGAAAGGGTCTCAGATAAACATAAATGCCTGGCAGTCAGGTGTGGCCTGGCCTTCCAGATAGCACAGGTCACCAGGCTATTGAATGAAATTGAAATTTATGCCCTGGCAATGCTGAAGCATGCATGGGCAGCCTGCATATGGCGGTTCTGTTGAACTTGTCCATATTGGGTTTCAGGGTCTAAGTTGATGAGGACGATTGACCAGGTCTCTTTCTCAAGAGGGCACCAGATCTCATTACAGATGAATTGAACTCAGGACCTTTAAGCCATATGGTTGCTGGGAACTGAACTCAGGACCTTTAAACTGGGTGTTGGTGGCACACGCCTTTAATCCCAGTACTTGGGAGGCAGAGGCAGGTGGATCTCTGTGAGTCTGAGGCCAGCCTGGTCTACAAGAGCTAGTTCCAGGACAGGCTCCAAAGCTACAGAGAAACCCTGTCTTGAAAAACCAAGAAAAGAAAAGAAAAAAAAAAAACCAAAAAACAAACAACAAAAACAAACCCAGGACTTTTGAAAGAGCAGGCAGTACTCTTAACTGCTGGGCCATCTTAACTCTATCCAACTCCAGCCTTCTGGACAGCAAACAGGTTATATACCTCTTCTGTTGAAGAGACAACCTGTGTGTTTAATAATCCTGGTTTCCTTAGTGCTTATCTAAGAGCACAAATGCCCCACTTCTAAATGTTCAAAGAAAAAACAACGGTTGCCATAGAGCCATGGTTAGCTGCATTGCCTCTATGGCTAGACTAAGGAATATAAGAGGATTTTAAGAACAGCTAACAGAGGATCAAGGAAAGGGGAAAGCTGCCTTAGCCGTGATGTCTATTCAAAGGTCGTTTGGGAGAATCTTTGCCTATCTCTTTAAGCAAATTGTTGCTTTGACCCTCCATAGCATGAGAAAAAAAATCTGACCTACTAAAGCAATACATACCAGGAAATTGTTGATAATCAAGGTTATGTCTGAGCAACAAATAATTTAGAGTAGCCGTTTTGTAAAAAGTGTGGTTCTCAAATTATCCATCTCTTGATTAGTTTCTGCTAAAATATTAGTAGTTTTACTAATCAAACAGGTCATCTTTGAGCCCTCTCTTTTGTATATCAGTAACTATTCCTGGAATTGGCAATAAAAAAGCCTAAAAACAATCCTTAGCATGACCAAACAATATCATACTGTCTCTTCATACAGGTCTCCCCCACCACCCCGCAAAGACATTTGGATTCTGCACTAACAAGCTGAGAATTAACACGTTATACAGTCGGTAGCACAGCAGCATCACTTTGGGGTCAACAGTATCATATGCTTGATGTTTCCACAAAGTCTGGGTTTGATGCGTTATTTCTTGATATCTCCCCCAAGTGACTGACTGCTCTTCCTCTTGATGGGTCTGTCACCTATCTTTACACGATTCATTTGTCTGGTGGTCTCCAGGATGCTGTCCTGCTCGGATGCATCGACGTGGGAACCACCCAGGACTCATTCGTTTTCTGGAAAGATATAAGCAGAACCTCAACCTGATGCTACAGGAACATTGGACCCTACCACCGATTCATTTCGAGACCTTTTAGGCTGTGACCCCTTTAAGACAAAATGCTTTTGGGCAGCAGAA
The DNA here is from genome assembly GCA_004026605.1 of Ondatra zibethicus. Lineage (NCBI taxonomy): Eukaryota > Metazoa > Chordata > Mammalia > Rodentia > Cricetidae > Ondatra > Ondatra zibethicus. The sequence continues at coordinate 9,259 of PVIU01020532.1, forward strand.
AAAGCATTATCCTTTACAGTGAAAATTGAAGTATTTAAAATAGCTAAATGTAGCATAGTATGTGGGAATTTGGGTGGGTGTACCCGCTTCTATTTTTTTTATCTTTTTTTTTTTTTTTTTACAAATTTTTATTGATTCCTTGGGAATTTCACATCATACATCCTAATCCTACTCATTTCCCAGTCAGCCTCTTCTATTTTTAAAATTTGCCAATTAAGTATGTGATGATGTCACTCCACAGGAGCTTAACCCTGTGGGTTATAAGGGAATTTAGCAACATGATTAATATTTCATAAATTGCAAAGTTCTTTAAGATACTTGTTAGTACAAACAGGACCATTATCATTTTTTAGCTGTAAGGGTCCCAGAAAGAAAATGTATAAAGAGCTATTTGAAAAGTCAAATCCCACATGTGGCCTAATGGCATTTCCCGGGAGCGCCCAGTGCCTCATGCTTCGTCTGGGGCTGTGTTCTGTGGCTGACCAGTTGGGGGATGCACCATGCATGCCTGCAGTAGACTGTGCATGTCTGTAGTGCATTCCAGCACAGAAGGCCCCACACAGGCAGCTGGAGTTTCAGACGTCAGCCTGACGTAAACTCACTACTAATTATGCACCAGAAACTTGGAATACCGTAAGATAATAAGCGTTCCCTAGAGAATAGGCCTTCATAAGCCTCTTCTAGTTTCCTCCCTTGCCAAAGTCTGATCGTTTAGCAGACCAAAAGAAGCAGAAAATTAAATAACAAACAAAATCCAATTAAATCATGGCCTTTAACTTTAAAAGATTTAAACCAGAACTTAAGATTTAGAATCTTTTTTTTGTCCCCCTTGCTGGCCCCTGCGAATTAAGTTTTACTCCCTCAGAGTTGAAGTCCATTGACTCTGTGGGTTCCCCTCAAGCTGCTGGAGGCTGGTCCTCACAATTTACTCCTAATTTCTTTCTTAAATCCACTCCAAGTCTGTTTACATTATTATTTCTAATTTTTTGTAATGTTGTACAAAAATACAAATAAAAAAACAAATGAAATTTTAGTAATCATAAATACAAAGCATAGACAGAAGTTTCTGTTCCACTTGGACCCGCAGCCATTCAGTCCCAAAGAAATACAACAGAAGCTTATATTATCTATAAACTGGCCTTTTAGCTCAGGCTTATTGTTAACTAGTTCTTACAACTTAAATTAGCCCATAATTCTTGTCTATGTTTAGCCATGTGGCTCGGTACCTTTTCTCTGTGAGGCATTCTCATCTTGCTTCCTCTGCATCTGGCTGGTGACTGCGTCTCTGCCTTTCCTCTTCCCAGAATTTTCCTAGTCTGGTTGCTCCGCCTATACTTCCTGCCTGGCTACTGGTCAATCAGTGTTTTATTAAACTAATACAAGTAACAAATCTTTACAGTGTACAAAAGCATTATCCCTCAGCAAAGGAATCTGGGTGGTGTAGGTTCTCGGAGACAAAAAGGTCTGAAATGAGAGGGGCTCATGCCAGGTGTAGTGGCACACGTCTTTAGTCCCAGCACTTGTGAGGCAGGAACAGGTGATCTCTGGGCGTTCCAGGACAGCCATGGCTATGTAGAGACTGGAGAAATGGCTCAGAGGTTAAGAGCACTGGCTGCTCTTACAGAGGACCGGGGTTCAATTCCCAGCACCCACATGGCAGCTCACACTTGTCTGTATCTCTAGTTCCAGGGGATCTGACACAAACACACGTGCAGGCAAAACACCAATGCACATAAAATAAATTAAAAAAAAAAAACCAACCAACAAACCCACAAACAACAAAAACCATGCCACGTGTTGAACATTTTGAGTGAGGTGTGGTGGTACAGGCTTTTACTCCCAACACTGGGAGGCAGAGGCAGGTGGGGAATCTCTGAGTTCAAGGCCAGCCTGGTCTACAGAGCAAGTTCCAGGACAGCCAGGGCTACAGAGAGAAACCCTGTGTGTGTGCGGTCTCCATTTTTGATGTACAGGATAAGATAAAATTCCTTATTTTGCTAATGCTGGGAGTGCACCACGGATGGATTCGGATTTGACCAGGCACCAGCAGGGAAAGCATCTGTAGTCTCAGTAATTGCCGCGCTCCGCACCAACCCTTCCATAGCTGTTCCTGGCTTCCTCCTAGCAGGCGTTTCCTGCTTGTGTTCCCGGGAGACAGAGGTGCCAGCAGGGCAGTATGACTGTTATGTTTCAATAGGACTGGATTTATCTATTTTACTTTCAAAGCAAGGAAACTCAGCTGAAGGAGTGCACTAAACCTTTTTTCCCTTTCTGTCTCTAAGCTACTCCGTCCCATGGGATCCCACTTTCTGTTTATTAGACTCCATCCTTGGAGGACCTCATTCCAAATGCTTCCAATCTTTCACTACACTCTCCCTACACTGACAATCTTTCTGTAACATTCCTTTTCTCTCAAGTTAGGCCGGTTCCCATTCGCAGTGCACGTCTATTCCTCCTGTGCTAGCTACATATGAGGCCGGTTAAAACAGTCAGTGCCTGAGAAACATCTAATAAAAGCTGATGAACGACAGCAAGTTCAGATTGTTGAGCTGGACAACCAGGGTGGTTATTATCTTTTTTTGTGGAGCATGTGGAATATAAAACATATGCTCCATGTCCTTTTGAAGAGTCATCTAGAGCCAGGCAGTAGTGACACAGAACTTTAATCCCAGCACTCAGGAGGCAGAGGCAGGCAGATCTCTGGGAGTTGGATGCTAGCCTGGTCTACAGACTGAGTTCCAGAACAGAGCTTCATAGTGAGACCCTGTCTTAAAAAAAAAAAAAAAAAAAGAAACCAACAAAACCAAACCCCTTCGGGGCAGCCTAGGCCTAGCTCATGCTGCAGCAGCAGAGTGCCCCCCCCCCACATTCCCTGGAACTCAGGTGTTGCACCAAGCTGCTCCAAGCTCGGTCAGACCAGGGTGGTAGGAAGGGTAGCAGGGCAGCCGGGCCAGAGGGCTCTGAGTCACAGTCAGATGGCTCCAGAGGGCAAGGCCCAAATGAGCAGCTGAGGGAGTCTATTAGGGTCCACCCTGCTAAGATCTGCCAAGATTTGTCTCTGTTTCTCTCTCTTAAATAATCCTCCTGAGAGGATGCAAGCAATACATTATTAATGTGCTCTAGCTTGCAAAATAATCGACAGAAATTCCACTTCCCTTTAGTTCCCACGTGCTTCCAGTATTAACATCAACAGTCAGGAAACCAAGGATTAAACTTTACAGTTACTTGTACAAAGTTGCAGAGTTCTTGCTCTTAATAGTTTTCCTTTGGGTCTTTTTATTTAGTTAGTTAATGATTCATTTACTTTTATTTTTTTCTGTGTGTTATTGTTTTGCTTGCATGTATGCCTGTGTGAAGGTGTTGAGTTCCCTGGAACTGGAGTTACAGACAGTTGTGAGCTGCCGTGTGGGTTCTGGGAATTGAACTCAGGTCCTCAGAAGGACAGTTGGTGCTCTTCAATGCTGACCCATCTCTCCAGCCCCTCCCCCCCAATCTCAACAAACACTTCAACAATTGTACTAAGTTCTTTGTGTCAGAGGACTGACTGACTGGAACCCATGATTATTACCACTGTCTCACTTAAGGTTCTGAATTCTTCTGCTTCTATTTAAAGAAAAAATTTCCTACCTTCTCTGATGGTCAAGCCCCTCACCTCCCACTGGGTGCTGATTGTGGGGTTCTTTGCAAACAGCAGGGTCCACAGAGTGTTGATATGAGTGAGGCAAGAAAGAAATCTGGCTCAATACAACTCAGTAGCAGGTGTTGGTTCAAATCCCAGGCAGTTTATTTTAGGCATATTTAAGTACAATACAATTTTGGAAAAAAGTTTCCTTGTGACAACGAACTCAATCCCATGTGCACGATAAAGCTTAAGGCACCACTACATCCAAACTCTTTGCAAAGTACATTGACCTCTTCCACAAAGATGGGCTCTATAGATTGGGAAAAAATGCTCAAGATAAAAGTCTAGGGAGGAGCCGGGCGGTGGTGGCGCACGCCTTTAATCCCAGCACTCGGAGGCAAAGGCGGGCGGATCTCTGTGAGTTCTAGGACAGCCAGGGCTGTTACACAGAGAACCCGTATAAAAAAAAAAAAAAAAAGTCTAGGGAGGAAGGGTCTTGGATAAATAGTGTAGGGGAATCGGGTGTAGCCTGGCCCTACAAACAGCACAGGTCACAAGGCTATGAACTTTATCCAGTCCCAGGCTTCTGGGCAGAAAACAGGCTGGCCTAGAACTCACAGAGATCCGCCTGCCTCTGCCTCCCAAGTGCTGGGATTAAAGGCGTGCACTGCTACCACCACACGGCAGGGTGAGAAAGCTTTTCTAATAAAATAAAGTGCTACATACTTATACAAGGGAGAAAGAAAGCCCACTAATCTTGGGAGATAGGAGAGGGATATCCACTTTTTGAAGAGGGATATTCAATTGTGGCTTCCTCAATGAGCAGAAGTTGTCAGGCAGCTGTGGGGGTGGGGTGGGCGTGAGTACAGCCGTGCCAGCAAAAGCAGCAGGATGTGCAGAAGCAAGGAAATGAGAAAGGCACGGGGAGAACTTAAGGCTTTAGCCTGAGCCAAGTCTCAGAACTAATCCTATTGAGTGGGAGGGGGCACTGGGTTTACTAGCAAAATAGCTAATGTTACCAAGTGCTTACTGTATCAAGCTGGTGAAGATGACCTGCAAAGGACTCAAAGCATTGCTCAGCACACAGTAACTTCAGTAACTGAACTGTCATCATTGCCTTCTCCGGATCCGGGAAACCTAGCTCAGATGTTAAGAGCCATGATAATTTTTCACCTGTGGGAAATTAAGTTATGCGGGGCGTGAGGCTTGTAGTGCAACGGGGGTGGCTGCTGAGAAGGTGGACATCCATACAAAACTGGCATATCTGCCTTGTGTGTACCTTCAAGTGCTGTGTGTCCGCAGTGGAGGCAATTGGCACTGAGACAGATGTGATGACAAAGGCTGGGGAAAGGGACTCTAGGGAGATGGATGGCAAAACAGTAAAGTGCCAGACTTTGATTCTATCCCAAGAAGAAAGAGGGGTTGCAGGTGTAACTCGGCGGTGGAGTGCTTGGCATGTATTCAGGAGGCGGAGGCAGGAGAATCAGGAGTACAAAGTCACCTTCAGCTACAAAGTGGTTAGAGGCCAGCTTCGGCTACATGAGACATCTCAGAGAAAACCAACCAACCAACCAAAGAAACAAACAAAAAATGAAAGACCTAGGCTCAACCCACTGCTGCTTTAAACTTTACAAAATAAAGCATTCTTTCTTAGTTTTTCTTATGTATATGAATATTTTGTATGTATGTATGTATGTGTACCACATGCATGCTTGGTGCCTATCTATGGAGGCCTCAGTACGGTGCTGGATCCCCTGGAAATGGAATTGTAAGCTGCCGTGTAGGTGCTGGGAACTGAACCCAGGTCCTCTGGAAGAGCAGCCAGTGCTCTAACTGCTGAGCCATCTCTCCAGTCCCCAAACACACTACTCTAAAAATAAAACAAAACCAAAACAAATCACCAAGAAAACAACAAAAGTGTCTGAACAAAGCCAGAAAGTCGTCATAGTAGGGTAGTTACACACACAAGTAGGAAGGGTGGCTATCTGCTCATGCTTAAAGCAGTTACCAAAGAGTCCTTTGGTAATGTTCACAACATACCTAGGGAGACTCTCCGTGGTCAGCAAAGGCAACTTTCCAGTTCAAGTCTTTCTCATTCCTGTATCCTTGAATGCGTGCAAGCTCATTTGTCCTTTAGTTTTCAGTAGCTTCAAGTAGCTACATTACAAAAGTGTAGCAAAATCCAGTGAAGACACATACTTGTGTTTTGGGGCATAGCAGGTATGGAGACCAGAACCTTGCCAGTCAAAACTCTTATCACTAAGCTACAACCCCAGGCAGGGAAGATGCTCTTTGAAGTACCACTGCAAGACCTTTGGGACATTATCTTAGTGCGCTACAGATAGCCATCTCGAGAATAACCTGTTTCTTAAACTTTAGCCTGATAGACGAGCAAAAATGGAAATGTCTGCAATATTTTTAGTCTCTTACAGCACAAAGTCAAGATATTCGCGGGATTATGCAACTGTCCTCCGCACACTCAACAGATGTCAACTATTTTCTCTCTCTGTGTGTCTCCTCCCTGCCCAAGGAGCTACCTGATCACATGCTTGCAGACCGGCATAAGCGGAAACCTGGCGGTCACTGAGGAACAGCGAGCAGCACTTTGGCCCTTGGCTCACTGATTCGTTGGATACCCCCGACCCCGAATTGCTTCAGTCCCCCACCAGTGCAGGCAGCTCCGGCCGGTCCCAAGGGGCTGCACCCGTCTCCCCCAGCCCGCAGCCACTCCCTCGAGGCGCCTTGGCCAGGAACCACCCGCCAACCCGGAACGCTACCCCTAGCAGCCGCTCACCCGCTTCGGTTTGCCGGGCGCTCGGCAGGAGCGGGGTGCTGTCCGAGTTCTCCTCCTCATCGTTCATCGCCGGACCCCGCAGCAGGGGCCTCATGACGCCGGGAGAGCAGATGTGCTGATGTTGTTGTTCAGCCAACAGAGCTCTCGGGAGGACAGCCCTCCAGCCGAGCTGGCTGGGCGGGGCAGGATTTGGCCCCCGCCTCTTGCGTCATCAGGCCCCGCCCATCTCTGGCCACGCGTTCCTCAGGCGCCATCTTAGTTTCTGGCAACTCCGGTGTGGGCGCGGTGCGGCGGCGGTGGGCGTGGCTGAACCGGATGTGGCGCTTGCAGAGTTCGTTGTAGGCAGTGGGCATTCCGGGCCTCTGTTCCCCTAGCAAAAGCTGGGGCACACCGGTCCTGGAGGCGGCAGTAGGGCTTTCATCTCTCTGTGATAGGGAGCTGGGGAAATGGACTGGAAGTACTTGACTTCCAGATGTCCGTGTTAGAGCTCCTGATTATTAGCAGTCTTTGTTTCTTCTAGGACAGCATGTGGATTTTGAAGTGGAAAAGGAGTAAAGAAAGACATGTTCTGTCCGACGAAACTGCCTATATTAGGATTCAGCTATAAAATAGGCTTTTTCTCTCTGGGAAGGTATTACGGGTTGGACCCAGAGTCTCATACATACTAGACCTACACTGGTACCATTGACATACATCCCCAGCCAACAGGCCACATGATGTTTGAGCACGGGGCAGTTTTTCTCTGTAAATCTAATTTGGACAGGTTTTCCTACTGCTGACTCTAAGAAAGAGGAACTGGTAACTGCCCCAGTCAGCTTTGTTGAGGCCTTTGAGCCTCTAAGTAATAAAGGCCACATCTGTAGACAGATGGAGAAGATAAGATGTGGTAGATGTCCTTGGAGAATTCCAGGCAGACCCAAAAATAACAAAAGCTTTCAAGCCAGTAATTCGGTAAACCAGGTGAGGTCCCTATCTAGAAGAAGGACTGAGGATTTCTGAAGGCATTCCTAATTCCTGGGCTAGTAAATACCTTGTAGATTTCAAACTGACAGTTGTAGACACAGGCCCTTTGAGCATGCACATACCCGCCTGGCAAATCCTTTTAAAATGTTTAGACAGTGGTTCTGGTGTGGTTAATTTGATGTGTCAGTTTGCTTGTCCACTACGTGGGTGGATTTCAATCAATTTGAAGGTCTGACTAGAACAAAGAGACCAGCTTCCGTTTTCTCATCTCTTCCCCCAAGAAGAAGGAAAGAAGGGATCCTCCAACCCACTGTCTTCAGATTGCTTACCAAGAGCCCTCCTTGGTTTCAGCTTTCTGCACCACTGCTGTCCCTATGAGCCAACAGATTTGTTCTCCACTGTCTCTCCTCTCTCCTATTGGTTCTGTTTCTCTGAGAAAAAAATCACTAATGTGCTTCTTGGTAAGCACAGGGAATCAGATGCCAACAGCCTTGTAAACTTGCTAATTACAGCAACATTGTGTTTCCTTAAGTACACTTTTTACTTGAGAAGGTTCAGGTTCCAGAAAAGTCACAAGGTCGATACAGAGAGTTTGAAGGAGGATAGGAAGGTAGAGTTTGAGGGAACATGGGAAAGGAGCCTCTCACTCCCAAGTCTGGGTGAACTCTCCTGCCAGCTGAGTTAATGCCTGCACAATTAACCAAATTTGCTGTGAAGATCGTCTATCTTGTTCTTTTAACACAGAGATATTTTATGTTAAAAGAATAATGGATCATGCCTAAGGCCTAAGCATGTGTGTCCTTCAAGTACGGCCTTTCTCCCTTCCCAGCTGTAAACCTGGCACATTTCTAGGACTCTGACAAGGAGGCCCATTTAGATTATACCCTTGTGCAACCTTATGACCCATGGTTTTGTCATATCAGGCCGCATTCCTACCCAAGGCCCTCGACAGCCTGTTATCTCATTTACTGTCTCTCAGACTTTCTAAATGTTTGCTGACCTGACCAGTTTTATAGACTGCTGATGGAGATTCTGTCTCAAAAACCAACCAAGCACCAAATGGCAAGGAAAGAAAATCTAATAAGGTGTTGACCCTTTCCCCCGGGATCATCTCACATATGTTCTTTGCTGAGTGCATCCAGCTGGAGACCCTCTGGGTAGTCATGAAATCTGGTCTTTGTTGTAGAGCACAAAGCCCTTGCAATACCAGTTATGCTTTCGGGTTCCCTTCCTCCGTTCCCACCATAGCCTATGTGCTTTATACATCATTCTATGCATTGAGCCTGATGTGTAATGTCGTTCCTGCCTTCCTTCTTCCATTCCTCCCCTTGCTGCTTTTGTGTCCAGCGGGTTGCTATTTGCTCTTTGAAAACAACGTGTGTTTTTATTTTACGTATGAGTATGTTGCCTGCATGTGTGTAAGTACATCACATACATGCCTGGTGCCTGCAGAAGTCAGAAGAGGGAGTCAGATCCCCTGGAACTGGGAACCAGACCTGATACCTCTGTAAGAATACGCAGTGCTCTTAACTGCTTAGCCATCTCTCCAGCCCTGAAATGTCACTTTTTTTTGAGACGGTTTCTCTGTGTAGCTCTGGATGTCCTGGAACTTGCTCCCTACACCAGGCTGACCTCAAACTCATAGCGATACACCTGCCTCTGCCTCCTGAAGGCTAGGATTAAAGGTGTGTGCCACCACCAACTGGCTTTTATTTAGCTCCACACCTATTTAGCTCCACACCTATGCTCCTACTTATGCTGTGCAGACTTCCATCACAATGCATTGATTGAGAGCTACTGAAGACAATTCAGTAGAATGTGGGGTAGGTCTTACATAGCAAAGCCTTCACTGGTTTCCGTTTCTAGCTTTAAGCAGAGAACAAATATTTATGAAGCCCCATATTATATATTGTAGGAGCCAGCCATGATAAGCTAAATATGAACAGATCACCCAAAGGAAGTTCTTTACTTCCAACCATTATCACCTGCCAGAGTAGGACACACCCATTGATAAGTTTAATGGAAGCCTGAGTCTCAGTAGTTTATTCTGAAGCAATACCTGGCTGCAGGAAGGACCATAAACTAAGATTACCTGAGCACCACCCAAGAACAGACCATCCAAAGGAAATGCCTAACGTTCCAACCATTGTAGATAGGGCCACCTGCCTGCCAGCACATTCACCAGGACACCGCTAGACAAATGTCAGCCAATCAGGGGTCCTGAGCCTCAGAAACCCCTCACCCCCACCTTTACTACTATAAAAACCCAACTCTAACTGAGCTTGGGGCTCTCCGCTTATTCCATACGTTGGACATGCAGAGAGACTGAGTTTGCAAACTTGCATAAAAATAAAGGCTCTTTGCTTTTTTTTTTGTTTGTTTTGTTTTGTTTTTTTTGAGACAGGGTTTCTCTGTAGCTTTGGAGCCTGTCCTGGAACTAGCTCTTGTAGACCAGGCTGGTCTTGAAGTCACAGAGATCTGCCTGCCTCTGCCTCCCGAGTGCTGGGATTAAAGGCGCGCGCCACCACCGCCCAGCGGCTCTTTGCTTTTACATACGGGACTTGGTCTCCTTGTTGGCTTTTGGGGGACTTCGCGGACTTGGGCACAACAGTATCAGGCACTGTCCTGGTTGCTGTGGGTGTGTGTATGCAGGGCAGGCAAACAAGCTTTCTGCCTTCGGGGGGTTTCTATGGGAAATGTTCCTTGAAGGAAGTAGTCCTTCATATTGTCTAAAGGAAATATAAAGTATTTCCCTAATGGTTATGAATGTTAGGGGACATATTTTCATTCCCATATTTGGGAGCACAAGTGACATGCGAGTATAAAGCATTCCAGAGGAGGCATGATAGTGTTTTCAGGAAGGAGTTTTCGAATCTGGACATGCTTCCCCACGTGTGATGGGTAGACCTGACTGTCAACTTAGACTGCATCGGAAACTAAAAGACGGAGTCTGAGCACACCTGTGAAGGATTTCCTTGTTAACAGCTGTGGAAATACCCACACCAATTCTGGGCAGCACCTTCGAGTGGTGGGCCAGTTATAATAAGGCCCAAGGGAAAAGCTTTTACTTTTTGCTTTCTTACTGGTGTCTTATCGGTGAGTTTCCCTTCCCTGTGTGTGGGTTCATTTACTTTGTTGCCACTGCCACCATTTCTCACTGACGTCAGAGCTCAGATGCTTTTGCCTTCTACGTGCACTGAAGACAAGTAGCTCTCCAGGGAGTCTTCCAGGCTTTCAGCATCAATTGGGATTGCCGAGCCATTCATCGGGCTTTCGTTCGGCTTTGATTGGGATTGCCGAGCCGTCCACCACGCTTTCGGCATCGATTGGCCGATTGGGATTGCCTAGCCATCCAGCCTCGTAAACGGAGCAACTACCAGTTCTTAGCTTCCCCAGTGTAAAGGCAGTTACTGTGGGGACAGCTCGGACCACACGTAAACCCTTTTGTATACTCACTGTACCGGTTCTGTTCCTCTAGAGGACCCTGACACCTCACACTACATTCTGCTCCTTTCAGGAAGCTGTACTGTCAGGTGTCCTTTGACAGTGATTAAAACAAAAGCAAAGTCAGGTTGGTAAATGCACAGTTTTCAGCTATGTGTACGACAGCTTGTGTTCATTAGCAGAGGGTTAATCCTTCCCTTGGTGCTGTCCAACTTAATTGGGAAATTCGTACATTATAGGAGGTGGTTCTCTCTCTCTCTCTCTCTCTCTCTCTCTCTCTCTCTCTCTCTCAGCACCGGGGGGGTTGAACTCAAGCCTTGTTAGTATTAGGGAAGCCCCTACCTCTGTGCTACAACACTAGCCCATGAATATTCCAAATAACCATTTTATTACATTTTTATTTATTTTGTGTATGTATGTGTGCATGTGTATGTGTTTGTGTGTGCATGAGTGTGTGCAAGTGTGTGTATGAGTGCGATGGCTTGTGGATGAAGGTCAGAAAATCCACTTCCAGGAGTTACTAGTCTGTCTTCACCCTGTGGGTCCTGGGGATTGAACTCAGTCAGGGTCAGGATCATCAGACTTGGTGGCAGGCACCTCCACCCACTGAACCATCTTGCCAGCCCATAAGTAAGCATTTTAAAGGGGAGGGCGAGTATATGGCAATTGAATGAGGTGAGCTAAAAGTGCGCATGAAACAACTCAAAATTGGGCGACTCAGGCAGATGAGAAAATTAAGGGTAAAGTCTGTTTTGAGAAGGTATCAAACCAGAGTGCTATTGCATTAGCGTTTCCTTTGTGGTCATTTTGAGACAGGGTTGCCCTGTGTAGCTTTGGCTGTCTTGGAACTCTGTACTCCAGGCTGGGCTCTAACTCAAGGAGATCTGCTTGCCTCTGCCTCCTGAGTGCTGGGATTAAAGGCGCACTATCACTTCTTGGTGGTAAGAATTCTTTCTGCATATACATTTGTATTTTTCCTATTAATGAAAAGTGTAATGGAGGGAGACAGAGGCAGGGGGATCTCTGTGAGTTCGAGGTCAGCCTGTTCTACAGAGTGAGTTCCAGGATAGCCAGAGACACACAGAGAAACCCTGTTTCAAAACAACAACAGCAAAAAAGTGTAATGACTCATAAATTAATTGTTTTTACTTATATAACAGAAAGAAAAAAATCATCATAATCTGGAAACTAGTCCTGTGAGGCACAACCCACACACACATAAAAATGCTCCCTCCCTCTGTCCACACATAAAAATGCTCCCTCTAGCCCTCCCTCTGTCTCCCCCTCCCTCTAACCCTCCCTCTGTCTCCCCCTCCCTCTAACCCTCCCTCTGTCTCCCCCTCCCTCCCTCTTTTTTTCTTATACTTGGGATGGAAGCCGTGACCTTTGGCATGCTAGGCAAGCAGTCCATCACTCTACCACTGAGCTGTACCCTAACTACACATGTTTAATGAATACAGTTTGATGGGATTGGATAGCCTGCACTCATGAAACTGTCCACAGTCAAAGTAACACCCGAAAGTTTGTACCTCCTGTTGTGGTTGGAACACTTAACATGGGATCTACCTTTCTTTTTTCATTTTTGGTCTTTCAATGCAGGGTTTCTCTGTGTAACAGCCCTGTCTGTCCTGGAACTAGCTCTTGTAGACCAGGCTGGCCTCCAAGTCACAGAGATCTACCTGCCTCTGCCTCCCAAGTGCTGGATTAAAGGTGTTCACCACCACTGCCCGACTACCTTTTTTTTTTTTTTAAAGTGGATAGTTCACTATTCCTAAGCGGACATTAACTTATTTGTTTTGTTTAGCTGAAAATTTATACCTACAGGAATGTTTTTAATTGCATTTCTCAGGAATAAAAATTACAATCTTATAAATCTAATGCTAATTGATAATGTTATACTGCTACTAAACCAAAATATTAAAGTTCACTTCTTTCTTTTGTAAAAAATCTGTCAGACTCAAACTATCAATATAAATAATAAAATAAATAAACATAAAAAGAACAAAACCCAAAATGTAGTTTAGAAAATGTTCTAGGAGGAAAATAGTTTCAAAATAAGAAGGCTAGAGTAACCAAAGTTATTTAATCTGTTAGAATTTGTACTTTCTTCTGCATGGATTTGTGCTTACCACACAGTTCTATTGATTTATTGTGGTGTTATTTTTCCCCATCTTAGCCATATTGATGTAGAGATGTACCCTGCACGTTTTTGTGAAGAGCCTCAGTGAGATGATAGGGAAAAATAGCTCCTTTTTGTTCACCGCAGGTTTTTCCCTAGCAAAGGCACTATGGATGGGCCGTAGGAAGGATTTCTGCCTGATGGAGAAGAGATGATCATAGTAAGGCTAAGAATTGATGTTATTAATTTCTTTTCTTTTTTTTTTTTGGTTTTTCAAGACAGGGTTTCTCTGTGTATCTTTGGAGCTTGTCCTGGAACTAGCTCTGTAGACCAGGCTGACCTCAAACTCACAGAGATCTGCTTGTCCCTGCCTACTGAGTGCTGGGATTAAAGGTGTGTGCCACCACTGCCCAGCTGTTATTAATTTCTTAAAGCAATTGAACCAACAGCTTGCAAGCTATAACTCAGGAAACTCATGATTTTATCCCATGAAATATATGTATATTATATATATAATATATGTAATATGTCAGACATAGTGGTACACATACTATTTACTTTTCAAAATGTTCATAGGCATAGATATTATTTTTCTTATTTTAATTTTTTAAGATAGGGTTTTGCTGTGTAGCCTTGGCTGTCTTGGAACTTGCTCTGAAGACCAGGGTGGCTTTGAACTCACAGAGATTCACCTGCCTCTGTTTCCCAAGTACTAGGATTAAAGGCATGTGCCATCACTGCCCAGCTCATTTTTAAAAGGATTTTATTATTATTTTTTAAATGTGTATATGTGTGCACGTGTATATGGGTGCAGTACGTGTGGAGGCCAGAAGAGGGCGCTGTGGCCCCTGAAGCTGGAGTTACAGGCAGTTGTGAGCCATCTGACATGGTGGTGGGAGTTGAATTTGTCCTCTGCAAGAGCAGTATGTACTCTCAACTTCTTTTTTTTTAATTGATATTTATTGAGCTCTACATTTTTCTCTGCTCCCCTCCCTGCCTCTCCCCTCCCCTCTTCAACCCTGCTCCAAGATCCCCATGCTCCCAATTTACTCAGGTGATCTTGTCTTTTTCTACTTTCTACTTCCCATGTATATTATATCTATGTAAGTCTCTCTTAGTGTCTGCATTGTTGTCTAAATTCTCTGGGATTGTGGTTTGTAGGCTGGTTTTCTTTGCTTTATGTTTAAAAACCACCTATGAGTGAGTACATGTGATAATTTTCTTTCTTTCTTTCTTTCTTTCTTTCTTTCTTTCTTTCTTTTTTTTTGTTTTTTTGAGACAGTTTCTCTGTGGCTTTGGAGCCTGTCCTGGAACTAGCTCTTGTAGAACAGGCTGGCCTAGAACTCACAGAGATCCACCTGCCTCTGCCTCCCAAGTGCTGGGATTAAAGGTGTGCGCCAACTATGCCTGGCTGATAATTTTCTTTCTGTGTCTGGGTTACCTCACTCAAAATAATGTTTTCTAGCTCCATCCATTTTTCTGCAAAATTCAAGCTGTCGTTATTTTTTTCTGCTGTGTAGTACTCCATTGTGTAAATGTACCACATTTTCCTTATCCATTCTTTGGTTGAGGGGCTTTTAGGTTGTTTCCAGTTTCTGGCTATGACAAACAAAGCTGCTATGAACATAGTTGAGCACATGTCCTTGTGGCACTATTGAGCATCCTTTGGATATATATCCAAAAGTGGTATTACTGGGTCTTGAGAAAGGTTGTTTCCTAATTTTCTGAGAAATTGCCACAGTGACATCCAAAGGGGGTGTACCAGCTTGCATTCCCACCAGCAATGCATAAGTGTTCCCTTTCCCCCACAACCTCTCCAGCATAAGTTGTCATCAGTGTTTTTGATCTTGGCCATTCTTACAGGTGTAAGACAGAATCTCAGAGTTGTTTTGATTTGCATTTCTCTGATGACTAAGGATGTTGAACATTTCCTTAAGTGTCTTTCAGCCATTTTAGATTCCCCTGTTGAGAGTTCTCTGTTTAGGTCTGTACTCCATTTTTTTTATTGGATTATGTGTTCTTTTGGTGTTCAATTTCTGGAGTTCTTTGTATATTTTGAAGATCAGACCTCTGTCTGATGTGGGGTTAGTGAAGATCTTTTCCTATTCTGTAGGCCGTCGTTTTGTCTTGTTGACCGTGTCCTTTGCTTTACAGAAGCTTTTCAGTTTCAGGAGGTCCCATTTATTAATTTTTTCTCTCAGTGTTTGTGCTGCTGGGGTTCTATTTAGGAAGTGGTTCCCTGTGCCAATGCGTTCAAGTGTCCTTCCCACTTTCTCTTCTATAAGGTTCAGTGTGGCTGGCTTTATGTTGAGGTCTTTGATCCATTTGGACTTGAGTTTTGTGCATGGTGATAAATATGGGTCTATTTTCATTTTTCTACATGTTGATATCCAGTTATGCCAGCACCACTTGTTGAATATGCTTTCTTTTTTCCATTTGATAGTTTTTGCTTCCTTGTCAAAAATCAGGTGTTTGAAGATGTGTGGATTGATATTCGGGTCTTCTATTCGGTTCCATTGGTCTTCCTGGCTGTTCTTATGCCAGTACCAGGCTGTTTTCAGTACTGTAGCTCTGTAGTATAGTTTGAAGTCAGGGATTGTGATGCCTCCAGAAGTTCTTTTATTGTTCAGGATTGTTTTGGCTATCCTGGGTTTTTTGCTTTTCCACTCTCAACTTCTGAGCCATTTCTTTAGCCCCTCATTCTCACTTTATAGCTGAGGAAACCTAAAGTCATTGAGGGTAAATTGCTTAATCCCAGGATCCAAATACATGTCTCTCTGACTTCTAATCCCATCTTCTTCCTATGTTGTGTTCCAGTCGATGAGTCCATGAGTCCACATGCACAGAGTGCTAAGGAGTCGATGAGTTTGTTGGTCCATCACCTTACGTTATCATCAGTAGGAGGAGTTTCAGGATGAGGGCTTGTCATGTGCTAGAGAGTGCATCAGGCTATAACTAAGGAGTGCAGATTCTATTGTTAAGTCCAATGGGCTGGCACCGAGTCAATGGGAACCCCAAGAAAGTTAGAAGCAGGGAAGACATGAGATACTAGAATAGAAGGATGAACGATCTTTGGGGCTGGAGAGATAGCTCAGTGATTATGAGTGCTTGCTGTGTGGTCATGAGGACCGGTGTTTGGATCCCAGCTCTCATGTAACAATCCTGGTGCCCAGCAAAGGCCTCTAACTCCAGGGCCTAGGACTCTCACACCCTCTTTTGGCCTCTGTGACCACAATAGCGCGCGTGCACACACACACACACTCTACTGAGCAAAACAAAACAAAAAGATCTTTTGGTAACATTATGCTTTAATTTAAAGGTGCCAAATGCTCAGGATGTTTTGGGAACCGAAATACAGTCTCAGCCCACACTTAGAAGGATGGTGTTAACTAGTTCCATTACTCTAACAAATTTCATTTCTGAAATAATCAACTTATAAAGAGAAAAGTTCTGAGGGTGGAACTCAGAACCTCACACATACTTCCAGACCTGTGAGAAATAAATTTCCAGGTTTATATCTCACACAGTCTGTTACAACATCCGGAATGGCTTAAGACACGTTGTAATAGAATGTCTATTCTTCCTCCTCCTTGACTTTGCCCAGTAAGCACGGACTCAGGTGTAGAAAAGGATGGGGCTGCAAGGCAGTTTGTAGCTGACTTTGGTAATACAGTGCGTTAACTCCTGTGAGCACTAGGTGGCAGGCTGGTGAAGAATAATCACTGTGGGAGGAAATTGGGCTTTCCGGGCACTGGCTGGCTGAAAACCATCTGCACTGCTTTCACAGGATTTGGAATGGAAGGGTTGGGTGAATTCAAGTGTTTGTTGCTTCATGAGCCTATATTCCAAATTTCTTCTAATTTCTGATTTTAGACATTCAGATATAGAGTATGGGTCTGACTGTAGATAAAAGAACTATTTCATCCTTAACATAAACCCCTAGACTGACATTTAGACCTTAGAGGAGCCACAATATAAAGATTCAAATACTCTCTGAAAACTAACTTTGATCACCTAATGAGAGTTAAAAAGCCCACCTAACCAAACAAAACAATCAAAGATTTTAAAAACAGTGAGTAAAATTGTAAAGAAGAATATGATAGTGACAGCTGCCGGAAGATATTGCAGCCAACAACAGAATTCCCCTTTTCACTGTTCTGAGAAGTCAAAAGGGCTCTGTGTTGTATGCTCAGTTGAAGGAAGGTCACTCCAAGGTGAACTTTAGGCCTGTGGCAGCAGAAGTCCCACCTCTGACGCACTGAACCTGGAACAACTGTTCAAAGTGCATTTATTGGCAAAGATTTTTTTTTGGTTGTTCCTCATATCAAGGTCCCTGATCTAATCTTATGTTTTCCTGAGGGAAATATTCACAGCCCGCCACTTCAGTCTTTATTGCATACTCTTTGCAGTATCCAAGAGCTCCAGGTGTGTCAGGAGTCTTGTGACCAGAGTACTAAATGTGTTTCAGAAAGACAGCTCTACAAATCACAGAAAACAATCACTTATTTTTACCAAGATTTCTTCAGGGTCAAGGTACTTCTAGAGAACAGCTACTCATTCACTTAGATACAGGGAAAAACACCTGTTCTGGTCTAATGCTTACCCTTGATACAGTGACTGCTGGATTCCTACAACAAGAGACAGAATAAACAAAAACAAGATTCTGAAAAAGACATGTATAACATATATTAATAACATTTAAAAATCTAGAATATACAAACTTTCTAAAAATTCATAAGACAAAGACCTGTATGAGAGATTTCCCAGTTCATTTGTGGGAGATGAAGTCAGAATGGGGGTGGGGCTGGGCCAAGCTCTCTTGGTAATGCGCTTGCCTATCTTGTACAGAGTCCAGGACTATATAAAACCAAGCATGTCAGTGCATGTCAGTGATCCTGTAACTCCAACACTCTAGATACAACAGGATCAGAAGTTCAAGACCATCTTCGGCTGTACAACAAGTTTGAGACCAACCTTAGATATGTAAACTGGTGGTAACAGTGAGGTGAAAGATTATCTAGAAATCTAAGGTGCATATCTTGTGTCTGTGGGCATGATCTAAGAACAGCAGCTAGTGTGTTTTATGGGGACAGGAGGGAGAGCAGCAGTCAAAGGGACTAAATGTGCACAATCAGGCTTTGGTTCAGGGTGAGTCTGGAAATGAAGGCTCCATCACAAAACAAATCAAACCAGGATGGATGAGAAAGTTCAGACAGATAGAATATATTTTATCAACAGAATATCATATGATATTTAATTTTAAAGATAAAATTTAGGGAAAATGATTATATTTCAAGTTTTCCAAGTTCTCTTCTAAGTTTCTGCTTCTCATAGTGACAATATTCCTAGTTGCATATGCTTGGGTAATAAAGGAAAAATGTGAAGTTTTGTCAAAGTGAGACAGTTAATACTGGCTGTCAATTTGACAGAATTTAGAATCTTCTGCAAGTCAACCTCTGGGTACTGCTGTGGAATAATCCCTTCTGTACCTTATGAAGATATGTTGCTCTCATTGTTAATAAAGAGCTGACTGGCCAATAACTAGGCAGGATATTTTTGACAGAGAGAATGCTGGGAGGAAGAAGAGTGGAATCATGGGAGTCTGAGGAGTTGTCAGAGAGAGGCGGGGGGGGGAGGAGGAGATGGACATGCAGTGTTGGAAGAAGGTACCGTCACGTGGCAGAGGATAGATAAGAAATATGGGTTAATTTAAGACGTAAGAGCTAGCTAGTAACAAGCATAAGCTATCAGCTGAGCATTTATAATTAAGAATAAGTCTCTGTGGTTATTTGGGAGTAGCTGGCAGAACAGAGCTGGTCAGGTCCTGAAAAAAACTCTGCCTACAGGGTATACCTGCAAGAGGGGTATCTTAGGGTTTTTTATTGCTATAATAAAGACCATGACCAAAAGAAACTTGAGGAGGGAAGGGTTTATTTGTTGTAATATCGGGTATTTTAGTTACTTTCTATTGGCTGTGATAAAACACCATGATCAAGGCAACTTACAAAAGGAAGCATGTAATTGGGCTTGTGGTTTCAGAGGGTTAGAGTCCATGATGGCTGAGTAGTGGCATGGCAGCAGGGACGGCTGGAGCTCACACCTTGAAGCCATAAACCTGAGGCAGGGGAACATTGGTGGTGGCTAGAGGCTTTTGAAACCTCAAAGCCTGCTCCCAGTAACACACCTCTTCCAACAAGGACATTCTTTCTAGTCCTTCCCAAACAGTTCCACCAACTGGGGACCAAGAATTCAAACATACAAACCTATAGGGGCCCTTCTCATTCAAAATACTGCTCCTGGTCACAGTCCACTGAGGGAAGCCAAGGGAGGAACCCGAAGGCAGGAACAGGAGCAGAGGCCGTGGAGTTACACTGCTTGCTCAGTTTGTTTTCTTATACAAGCCATGTGATACCTGCCCAGAGGTTTCAATATCTACACACAATGACCTGGGCCTTCTAACATCAATCATTAAACCAGAAAAATTCCTCATAGTCTTGCCTATAGGTCAATTTTATGGAGGCATTTTCTCAATTGAGGTTCCTTCCTCTCAGTCGAGTCTAGATTGTGTCTAGTCAACAAAAAACTGTCCATCACAGAAGATTTTTAGATGGTGTTCATCAAAGTGGGAAGACACACCCTAAACATGGAGAGACACCATTCCATGGGCAAAGGTTCCAGATTGAATAGCAGAGAGCATGGGGCTGGGGAGATGGCTCAGCAGTTAAGAGAACCTTCATTCAAAGCTGAATACAGGCATAATGGACTAATATGATTGGCAGAGGAACTTGCAAGACAACATAGAATTCAGGCTGTGGCATGGGGACTGCTTGCTGCTCTTGCCTGGGTCTGCAGTGGAAGAGCCAAAAGTGAAGCAGAAAGACTTGAAAAAATGTGCAGTTTGGAAAGGAAAAGTGTGTGAAGGAGTTTAACCTTACAGACCAGGCAGGGTTGAAAGCCTCTGTAATTATTAAAGAGATTATCATTATTAAAGAGAGATTTGGGCCTTTACACTGGGACAACAGGGCCGGTGTTCCTTGAGACAGACTCTATCCATCGGAGGCCCCATCAAGTTGAAAACACAAATTCAGAAGGAGCCTGAGATGAAAATGCCATGGGAGGAGCTTCCCTGTCAAAACCAACGGCCTCAGGAAGGGTTTCCCAAGGGCCAGTATGCACAGCCTGCTGCAATTGTGGATAAGGCAGTGGTTCTCAACCTTCCTAAGGCTGTCATGCTTCAATACAGTTCCTCATGTGGTGTTGACCCCCAACCATCACATTATTTTGTTACTACTTCATAATTCCAATTTTGCTACTGTTATGAATCCTAATGTAAATATCTGTGTTTTCTGATAGTTTTAGATGACCCCTGTGAAAGGGTTGTTTGACTCCCAGAGGGGTTGCGACCCACAGGTTAAGAACTTCTGATCTGTGGGGTCAAACTCCGTTCTGAGATGGCAACAGAATTCAGCAATGTCCTCCATTTGGTACTGGTTTTGCAGGCATGAAAGATGGAGGATCGATGGGGTCGTGGAGTCTTGTCCCACAGTTCCAAAGAGGCGCTGAGGCCAGGCAGTGTGTATCAGGGTTGGAGTCTTTACACAGAGGCTTGGGGAGGCCAGCGTGTACAGCTGTGAAGGAGAAGCCTAAGGAGAATCTAGGATGTTGGACCATGGGATGCCTTTTGGGGAAAGCTGCATGTGAGGAGTGGACCAACCCAAGAGGGGAGCTATATGTGGTGCAGATAACAGAGCTGGGGTGAAGGGAGCTACCCAAGCACTTTGGACTGTAGATGATTCCATCAAGAGCCATAGATGTTAGACACGGAGCTGCAGGATTTGGAGATTTCTCTACAAGGTTTCAGTTTTGCTTTGGTCTAATCATTCCTTGATATGCTCCTATTCTTCCCTTTTGGAATGGAAATGTTTTATTTTTGGTGCCATTGTATATTGGAAACATATAACTTGTTTTTTATTTTATAGGAGTCTCAGAAGACACTCTGCACTTATACCTTTTGAACAGTGTTCTGGAACTGCTAAAAACTATGAGGCCCTTTGAAATTGAACTCAATTCATCTTGCATTATAAGATGGCCATGAGCCTCTTTGGAGGAAGATTATGTCTTAAAAGTGATATGTTTGATGTCAAGTTGATAAGGAGTGGACAGACCCGTGACAATCAATGTTGATTGTCAACTTGATCTAGAATCACCTACAGACAAGTCTTTACAAATTTTTTTTTAAGGAATTTTCTAGACAGATTAGTAGTAGGATAGATTTTCTAGATAGGTTTGTTAGTGATAGAGGTTGGAAGATACACTTTAAATGTGAATAGTACATTTCATATGCTGAGGTCCTTGACTGAAGGAAAAGGAGAAAGAGAGCTGACTACAAGGATTCTTCACTCTCTGCTTCTTGGTCCTGGATACTGTGTGACGAGCCGCCTTACACCTCTATTGCCACTGTACCTCAAGCCCTGTGCCAAAATAAGCCCCTTACAGCAAAACAAATAAGTACAGGGAAAGGCAGTGTTTTATATTTCAATGTAGTGACAATCCAGGAAAGCAGCCAAAAGAACATTGTAGACATTGTTAGCTGTGTTCTTGCTGAACCATGTTGTACATGGGTCATTTAAGATAGTGTTATTTTAGAAGAGAATAAAGCTACATATGGTTGAAAATGAATCGAGCCTAAGTTCTGTACTCAGATAACAAAGAGAGTGAAGCTGGGACCATAAAGGAGTTGAGCGGTTTCATGATTGATTCCTACTTTGTTTTTACTTCTTATTTTTATAAAGGTGCACACACTCTTTTGTGTGTATGAGTACAGTTGAGTGCACACGTGTGGAGGTCAGGACAACTCTGGCTGTCCTCTTCAGTAACAGCATTCAACTCCTTTGAGAAAAAGTTCTTCATTGTTGGTTCAGAGCTCACCAATTAGGCTAGACTCACTGGGCATTGATTCCTCAGGGATCCTCCTGATTTGGCTTCTCCAGCACCAAGATTAAAAGTGCTTCTCACTGGGTCTGGTGAGATGGCTCAGAGGGTAAGGGCGTTTGTTGCCAAACCCAAGGACCCGAGTTTGATCCCTGGTACCCACATGCCGGAAGGAGGGACATGCATTCCTACCCACCTCCAACAAACAAACAAACAAATAAATAAAAATATTTAAGAAAAAAGGTACATATCACCACACCTGACATCTTTATATGGGTTCTGGGGATCAAATTCAGGTCCTCATGCTTGCAATACAAGCTCTTTACTGACTGAGCCATTTCTCCAGCTACCAATTTATTTTTTTTATACATTGGTTATCTGATATATATGTATATACACACATACGCGCGCGCACACACACACACACACACACACTATGGGTTGTAATTCACTTTATATAATTTTATTATTCTTTTCTTGATGGAACTCCCTTTTGAAAAAATAAATGTGTTTTTCTAGAAGTGCAGCAGGCAAACACATTTTAGTAGAAGAAAGTAAATATAATCTTGTGCCAGCCACCACAGTATAATTGGGTGATGCTTATGACTAAAATATGACTGTGGAAGGGTGAGCCATGCTTAAAATAAAGCACGCTTAGGGATGGGTGGAGAACTTGCTTCTGTGCCAAGAAGGCTTCACTGTGGTGGAAATCACTGACCTCAAGGATAGCTAGTGTTTTGTGGGGAGTGATAGAGTAGGAGAGACCAGCTTTCACACTCTGGGCAAGTGGTAGAAGAGAAATGGCTGGCTTGGATTTTGACACGATAGGCTCCCAGTTTACCCATGGGAGAGCCCTGGGTGGCCGAGGCCCACACCTAAGAGTCTGGCTTTGACCCTTTCAATAGGGATGCACTGTTGGGGAGGGGGCGTCTGGAACAGGGCTTAGCCGTCAGAGATGCTTGGCTGTCCACTCAACCATCAAGTGCTTTCCATCTTTCTTTTTCTTCTTCCTTGTTAGGTAGGTGGCTTTTGGCTTCTGAGTTTCAAAGTGTGACGTCCATGCTGTGACTGAAAGGGCCAAAGGTTAAGGCTCCGTTGAGGTGTTACCTCTTTTCCTGCTTTCCCCGGAGTCTCCTGTTTACATCTCATCTAGAACTATGTCACGTGGGAACCATGAAATTTGTCTATTTTAGTTTCCAGCCTCTTTGGCAGAGAAACAGACATGAGAAGAGATGTGGGAAATGGACCGTTTTTCAGTAGCCAATCTGCTCATTTCTAAGGCAATTTGGTAGTCTCATAGAAAGTTTATAAATTGGAAGTGAACAATGAAATTAAAAGTAAGGTGAACCAAGGATCTAAAGTGTGGATGGGCATCTGACACATGTCTGCAATGTCTGAACTTAGGACGACGATGAGTTTAAGGGTTGAGCCATCCTGTCTCACATCACAAAACAGTAGGCTGTGGTGGCTGGCACAGGTCTTCAATCCCAGTGCTCTGGAGGCAGAGGCAGGCAGATCTCTGTGAGTTCGAAGCCAGCCTGGTCTAAATAGTGAGTTCCAAGACAACTAGGGTTACATAGAATACACAGAGAGACCCTGTTTCATCCCCCTAATGAGGGGGGCAGTGAGTTATCTCAGTGAGTAAAGGTGTCTAACGAGAATCTTGGTGACCCACATTCAATCCCTGGGACCTACATGGAGGAAGGAGAGAACTGACTCCTGAAAGTTACCCTCTGACTTCCACACACACGCCACAGCAAGCACACACTTTTTTTTTTAAAAAGATAGCCTGTGAAATAAAAGATCTCATCATGACATTTTCATGCATATATGTCATTATATCTTTCTCATATTCTCCCCCTAATACCGTCTCTCTCCTCCTCTCACTAGCTCCCTTCCTACCTCCAAATAGTTCTTCCGTTTTTATGTTGATATGACATAAAACATTGACAGAGTCTTGGCTTTGCTTCCTTTGACAAGTATACAATACAAATTAATTTCAGTGCTTTTTCAAAACATGAAATTGCATAAGCACAGATCCTAAAGAAAGTAATTCTATCAGACAGTTCAAAAACTAAACACAATTCAGTGGTTCTATTCTCCAGTGTTTTATTCCTGGAAGACATATCTTTTTTTTCTTGCGCTTTTTATTTTTTTCCATGATATTTATTGAGCTCTACATTTTTCTCTGCTCCCCTTCCTGCCACTCCCCTCCCTCCTTCAACCCTCCCCCAAGGTCCCTATGCTCCCAATTTACTCAGGAGATCTTGTCTTTTTATACTTTCTACTTTCCATGTAGATTAGATCTATGTAAGTCTCTCTTAGTGTCCGTATTGTTGTCTAAGTTCTCTGGGATTGTGGTTTGTAGGCTGGTTTTCTTTGCTTTATGTTTAAAAACCACCTATGAGTGAGTACATGTGATAATTGTCTTTCTGTGTCTGGGTTACCTCACTCAAAATAATGTTTTCTAGTTCCATCCATTTTCCTGCAAAATTCAAGCTGTCGTTATTTTTTTCTGCTGTGTAGTACTC
>PVIU01020533.1:0-33778 GCA_004026605.1 Ondatra zibethicus
TACAGAAGTCGGTTCTGGAATAGGCAGATACAGAAGTCAGTTCTGGAATAGGTAGATACAGAAGTCTGTTCTGGAATAGGCAGATACAGAAGTCTGTTCTGGAATAGGTAGATACAAAAGTCGGTCCTGGAATAGGCAGATACAGAAGTCAGTTCTGGAATAGGTAGATACAGAAGTTGGTTCTGGAATAGGCAGATACAGAAGTCGGTTCTGGAATAGGCAGATACAGAAGTCTGTTCTGGAATAGGTAGATACAGAAGTCTGTTCTGGAATAGGTAGATACAGAAGTTGGTTCTGGAATAGGCAGATACAGAAGTCGGTTCTGGAATAGGCAGATACAGAAGTCAGTTCTGGAATAGGTAGATACAGAAGTTGGTTGGAAGTGGAATATTTTCAAGCTACTAATTTTAAAATTTTGATCAAGGGGCATTTATTATATTTCAATTTACTTCTAAGCCTAATGGAGTCTTTTAATGGTTGAGTTACTGGGGTAGCACCTCAGATATTCACATCTGGATAGTAAACATGAACCTCTAGCTCTTGGTGAAGCCTGTCTCACACATTCTCTAGCACAGGTATTTTTTATTAATCAATTAATTAATTGTTCCTAGCCCAATAATAGTTTCCCCCTCCCTCCTCTCCTCCTAGCAACCCCCCCATACCCACTCCTTCCTTTTCTCTTCAGGAAAGAAGCACAGGTATTTTATTTAATTTTGTTGATTAACTTTTTTTTATGCTGATGACTGAACTTAGGTGATGTGAGATGTCCTTCTGTATATGTGTTGCATTTATTGGTTGATGAATAAAACTGTTTGGGCCAATAGCTTAGTAGGATAAAGCTAGGTGGAAAATCTGAACAGAGATATACAGAGAAAGTAGGTGGAGTCAGAGAGATGCCGTGTAGCTGCCAAAGGATAAAGAAGCTTACTAGTAGGCCACAGCCTTGTGGTGATACATAGATTGATAGAAATGGGTTAATTTAAGATGTAAGAGGTAGTTAATAAGAAGCTTGAGCTAATAGGACAAGCAGTGTTGTAATTAATATAGTTTCTGTGTGATTATTTTAGGTATGGGTGGCCGGGAACAAACAAGCAGCTTATGCCCACACTTAGGGTCTCATATAAACCATGTAATCACCCCTCCAGCCTCATAGTGATGCTTTAAAATGAAATGAAAGCACACAGGGTTTAGTTGGGAAAACAATTTTATTTTACTTGTTCTTAACTCCTCTGGCCATAAGAGGAGATCAGAAGTTCCTCCTCCTTTGGTGGGCAAGATCAGTGTTGAAGCGGACCTCAGTCTACTGCTAGGCTAGTTTACAAGGGCGCAGAATATTTTTTGTTTTGCTCCAAATGTTCTAGCTATGATGAAGGTGGGAGCACATTCTCGGCTCTTTGCCTTGGAGATGCTCATGTGCGACATCTTGGAAAACAGTTTTGAGTGATAGATTATATGTAAACTGTTCTCCATGTCTGCCATTGCTGTTTTCTACCATCGCGGAACTACTAGTCTGAAGAAATGATGACCTTTTCCAGGAGGAGAATAAAGGAAAGACAAATGACAGCAAGTAAGTACGAAAGTCTCTGCTTGTGTCTCCACATTCTACCCCAGTGTGTCCATCAGTGGGAGAGGAAGGAAATGAGGTGGCTATTGATCCATCTGTGGTGTGGTCAGTGGGATCATACACTGTGCAGAGTAAGATCAGTCTTGCTGATGCTCTGAGAGCTTGCATAGCATGTGGGCTTAAAATTAGTCTCTGTGGACAGCATGGCCAAACTCTCCAGTCCTTTCCATAGTAGGAAGTGGAGTGGTTGAATCAGTGATGGCGTACGCTTTCTAAATAACTTCTCCCGACTCTTGGGTGTGTCTGGAGTACCACCCTCCCATTACTTCTGTGTGTTTTTGCTGACTTCTGAGTTTATCTTTTTTGTCTACCCCCACAATGCTTTCCACATTCTCTACTCTATTTCAGTACACGAGCGTTTTACCGTTTTATTCTTCAAAATCACCCTTAAGAGCTTGTGCCACCTGCTCAACAGTTTACCCGTACTTGGTGTTAAAGGGAAGGGGAGAAGGATTAGAGGCTGGGTCAAGCTGTAAATAGCAGAACGTTTGTCAACCTGCGCTACCCCACAGCTGTTCTCTCCCAGCCCTTCCGCAGGACCGATTTCTCTTTGTGTCTCTTCCATCTTGTCCTGTGGCTCTCCACCTGCCCATCCTAACTTTTTCTTTTGTATCTGTTGAAAACTTTTCATCTCTGTCTCCTACAAACAGATCTTCCTGTCACGGGAATAGACAGTGACAGGAGAGGAAGCCAATTAAGAACTTCTTCCCACGGAGGCAAAGTAGAATGCTGTGCACTTCAGATTGTATGTTTTCTTCACAGACAGGGAAGCAGATAAGTTTCTTGATCCCTACAGCCTCTGTCAGGCTACTCTGGCTTCCCTGGTTCTTATCTTTGCTGTAGCCTAGGCATTAGCTGACTCCACCAAACAGAATCTGAGTTAGGAGTTTAGATCAACTTTGTGGGTTTTTTTTTTTTTGCTTCAAAGGGAAATGCCCAAATTTCAGCATAGAATCCTTACAGAGTTTTGTTACAGAAACAGGTCACGCTGGGTTGTAGGTACAAACAGGAACCTTGTGCACTGAGTAGCCTTACTGATAGGAATATAAACCCAGTTATAATAATTTGGCATGCACTGAACTCTTGGAGCACGGTACACAGATGACATCAATTCTTGCTTCTGTTACATATAGCCCATGCATGGTGCTTCCTTGGGTGCAAAGCAAGTGTTGTGTTTTAAATTTCCACATAGTAACTTTTTTCCTTCCTGAAACAAACCACTGTGTTTACAAATACAAATGAGTTTACTGATGAAGAGAAAAATACCTGGAATGTTTGGTGATATCTGGAAAACAGTAATAGAAAGGCCCTTGCTGGTCTCTACTTGGTATAAAGTTGAGTGTGGTATGTATATCTTACATTGCTTTAGAAGATCTATAATGTCCATAGAATTTCTCTAGCTGGAATCATCACCATTGATCCATCACAGATAAGGGGACACTTAATTTTAGAATTTGAAGTCTACACATTCACTGATAACATCTAATGAAGTTTGGCTTCAAAATGGCAACTGCTTTTTACTGTTTCCAAAATACATTTGTACAAAGTAGGAACATTGGTTTTCTGTGCCACAGCTCCCTTTTCCTGCAAGAACACAGAAGTAACAGAGACTGCCTAGTTTCAAAATGAACTCTGGGAGAATAGTGATGCCTATGGGAATAAAGAATCAACAAACTACCTCCCCTGGAGTGAACGTTTTCCTTGAGTGGACGGACAAAAGTTGACCTGGGGACTGGATGGCAGTGAGTGTGTCAGGCATTGGGGAATGAGAAGAGACTGCCCTGGAGAAATCCAAACTGCATTCCAGGCAAGTTCTAAAGCACAATAATTTTCCAGTTCCTCCTACGGCTTGTTCCACAGTCGCCAAAGGCTGTGGCCATCATCCCAGCCATGGGCTGTGTCTACAACTCTTCACGGAAGTAAGAACATTGCTAGGTTGAGATGTTCAACTGTAAAAAATTTAAAAGTGGTGAGGACATAATTAAAAAACCAAATTATTGAGTTGTAATATTGGTTTACCAGGAAGGCAAGAAAAAAGAACAGAGGTAGAAATATTGATGATGTTCTAAAGGATATAGAGGCAGGGTCTAGCTATCAAGATCCCAGAAGAAAAGAGACATGGAGGAAAGAGAAGCAAGCAAGCTAATAGAAAGAAGTCAAACCAATATCCCGAGGTCTTAATTGGAAAAGAGCCATAGAGAGCTAGTCAACCAAAAAAAAAAAAAAATCAAAGGACTCACAACTAGACCTATCAGAGGGAAATGAAAAAGCACCAAAGCAGAAAGGTACGTCTCCAGAACCAAAGCGGCCACTGTGGCTTTCAAAACACCCCATTTGACGTGCTATGGTCACAGTTCCATCAATCTCTAAGTATTTCCTAGTTTAACTTCTTATTTCTTCTGTGATCCACGAGTTACGAGTGTGCTATTTAATTTCTACAAATTCGCGGATTTTGGACTTGTGCTTCCTAAGGATTTCTAAAGTTTATCCCACTGTAACTGGAAAAATGCAGTCGCTCCACCTTTCTACAGATTCTTACATGCCAGGGGCTTCCATGGATGGCTGATACCATAGACAGTACCGAATCTATGGACGGCGCGTTCCTTTGGTTCAGAGCTGAGCTCTGAACCACGCCCGTGGTTGACTTTTGGAGGCTGTCTTATGCCGCTTCCTCCATGGGCAGTACAGATGGTATTCGTGTGGTGACCGGGTTGGGTTTCACTTCAGTTCACGCAGTTCAGATGAAGGGTTTTTGCATGAACATTTAACAGGGGCGACGAGTCTTTGTTTTGGAAGCAAGAGGCAGGCCCATTCGGCTTCTGCTTTCCCTCAGAAGCAAGGAACTTTTTGCCTGTGCCCTAAAGGGAAAAGCTGTTCCTCACTGGGTCACTGAAGCCTCTTGCTTCTTATATTAGGAGGTTTAGAAGAAAACAAGGCACTGTGTCTCTCTCTCCTAGCAGCTCCTTAGGTGACACCTCTTGACTTTGATTGGCGTAAGGATCTTAGTGTGGTCTCCTATGCTGGTCCCCGGCTTTCTGGCTAGTTCCCAGTATAGGCCCATGAGATTGTGAGTGGGCGCCCATGTCTATGGAGCTCAGCTCTTCCGAACTAAGGAGGCAGCCCATGCTCTATCTGTAGCAGTTCATTGGGACTCCATCTTAGTACTGCTTTTGAGTGGATTTTTCTGGCTGGAATTTGGGCCACTTGGATGCCTCATGGTTTTAGTTAGAAGAATGAGATGAAAAAATAAAAATGTATGATCCTGTAACTAGTCCATATTTTCCTCATTATTGATACTTGAGAACATTCCATGTAGCTTCCTCCCATCTCAGTAGAGTGGGAAACCCAATAATTGTTATTTTAAAAGCCATGCTTTAAATTGCTGATGTCCAATTTTCTTTTTTTTTCTTTTTCTTTTCTTTTGGTTTTTTGAGACAGGGTTTCTCTGTGGCTTTGGAGCCTGTCCTGGAACTAGCTCTGTAGACCAGGCTGGTCTCAAACTCACAGAGATCTGCCTGCCTCTGCCTCCCGAGTGCTGGGATTAAAGGCGTGCGCCATCACTGCCCGGCTTCTGATGTCCAATTTTCATCAGCTGGAGAATATTTCTGCTTTCTGTTTTAGCTTCCTCTTGCTTTATCTTGTCCCTTCTCAGGCCTGAACTTTGTTAACTGAAATCTAGATTTTAAAAACAAACCTATTCTTGTCTGCCACCATGTTCGGCCAAAGCTCCTCATTTTTTTTTTTTTTAAGGCACATGGGCAGATCTGACCAGACAAGTAACCATATTGGGTGGTGGTTTGTTCAAGTTGGTTTCTGGTGAGCTGCTTTTCAAGTTATGGTCCCCCAGAAGTTTCAGTTGGATCTCGATGTTCTAAGGCCTGGAAAGTTTCTAACATCGTTGTTTTCTCAAACTCTGAAATGAAACAAAGATACAAACCCTTTGGAACACCTTCACCCCTGAAATGAAGAGGGTACCTCAATGCTTGAGTCCTCTCAGAGGCTAAGCATCTCTGTCCAATAAGGAATTCTCTAGCTGCTGTAACACCTGATGTCTCTGCCTTTGCTGTCTGGGATTTTATTTCCCAGTTGTGTGTGAGGTTCCCGTGGAGCAATATTTATACCTTGGATATCTTGTCCAATCCACCACTGGGTACATTCTAGCTTCTTGGGCGGTGATGTCTTTGTTTTGTGTGAGGAGTAATGAGTTTGGCCACCTCGAGAGAAAATATATGGTCCTCTGGAACCAGAGATTTGACATAGAACATCCTATAGGGTGTAACAGGAGCTGGCAAAGACTATGGAGACACAGTATCATCTTGTCATGGGTACCTGCAGGTCACTGTAGGGAAGACCATGTTTAAACAAGAATTGGGAACACTGCATACTTGGGGAATAGTCTGAGGCAGAGTTACCCTGTGTCAGTGGGCTGATAATCTTTGGAAAAAGGGACTTTAAGCATGAGACAACTTTTATTGTAAGAAACTTCCAGAAAGGGGAACCTGGGTTGATCTACATTTGGAGGAGAATGTGAGCTAGGGTTGCATAATGGATTAGCAATGTAGAGATATTAATTCAAGGGAAGTCCCATTATTGAGTGCTGTGGTTTCAGTGTGTTAATCCAAAGGCAACGCTTTGGAAACTTATTTCCCTTCCAACACCAGAAGCGGGTCCTAGGAAGAGGTGGTTATGCTAGTGGGCGAATGCCAGTGTGGCAGGAGTGGGCAGGCATCCTAAGAGTGGGTCGTTAGAAAGCAGGTCCTAGGAAGAGGTGGTTATGCTAGTGGGCGAATGCCAGCGTGGCAGGAGTGGGCAGGCGTCCTGAGAGTGGGTCGTTAGAAGGCCAGGCAGCTCTCATGTGTTAGAGACACATGCATGTGCCCACTTGACCTCTCCAGTGACAGAATGGCATGTCCAAAAAGCTCTCAGTAGGGATGGCCCCCAACTCTGAACTTCCCAGCCTCCAGAACAGTGAACAGAGAAAATCCTTTACCAATTACCCGCTCTGTGACATTTGACCACAGCAGTAGAAAATGGACGAATGTACTGATTTGTGCTGTACTGTTGTACTGGGGAGGGTTAGCCCATCCTTTTGCCTTTCTCCTTACTTTTTTTTTGCAGAAATGCTACTAGGACCAGGGAGCGTGTCGTGGGAGTGTGTGTTCAAATCACTCATGGAATTTTTGAGCTCAGAGAGGAGATAGCACGCTCATCTTGGAAAATGCAGTGCTTTCTCCTCATTGACCCAGGTAATGGGGGAGATTATTTCTATCCTCAGATAGAACACACATTTCTGATGAACACCAAGGCAGGGAATGGCAGGGATTCTAGGAAAGAACACACTGTCTTTCTTGAGGAATATATGTTCTTGATTTGATTCTCAAATTTAAATGCTAAGCTTTTAAAACTAATCCTAGGATTGAGAAATCTAAAGCAATGAATTGGCTTCTCGTTATGAATATAAGCGTTCCAATGTAATGAGTTTTACTTCCTGAATATATAGTAAGTTACCTTCTTGATTGGTCTGGACAGTCAATTTTGTGTTTTAGGTCCCCTAAAGGAAGCTGTGTAGGGGTTGAGGAGGTGTCTCAGTGGGTAAAGGGTTTACTGTGCAAACATAAGGACTTAAGATCTCCATATCCATGTTAAAACTGTGTGATGCAGGTCTGAAATATTAGTGCGTGTGTGCGTGCTTGTGTGTGTGTGTGAACAGCTTGCTAACCTGCTGGTCTAGCTGATAGGGCAGCTTTCATTGATCCTGCTTCCAATAAAGGTGGAGAGCAATAGAGAAAGACATCTGATATCTATTTCTGGCCTCTGTGTGCACAGGATAATCATACTACACACGCGCGCACACAAAAATAGTAGGGAAAACATCTGGTAGTCGAGAAGCTATCCTGACCTTTGTCACAGATAGCTTGAAGCTTGGCCAATCCCCACTCAGATCCTCACACTACCATTGTCTCTGAAGCTGTGATGTCATTGCTGAGCTCACCTAGGAGGTGAAGGAGCTGAGGCAGAGAATTCTATGTCTTCCCTCCTGTCCCAATGGCAGAGATTGAGGCAGGGGTCAGCCTGTTCCCAAATGGCGTCCCTTGGCTCTATGCAGTGTTTGCTATGCTCTTTGTATTTTTCCTTTTTGTCTTGTTCTCGCCTTTTTTGCTTGAGATAGACCAATACATCAAGAAATGTAAGTACCGTGACTTAAGTAAACAGAGGAACGCTAGAGAGAGGATGTGTGTGTGGACACCGCGGGAGGCACCGCCGTGCTGTGGGAAATGAGCCTGTTTTCTCCGCTTCGAGCTCATGTAGACCACGGCTCCCAGGTCTTAGAAGTTGCAATCTTATGTTAGAAAAGCTTAGAGGGCTCTGATCTGAGCTGTGCTAAGAAATCTATGGCTTAAACACTTGCTGAGAAGGAGAAACTGTCCTAAGCCCTGACTCATGACTTGTGTAACCCCAGTACAAAGATGTGGGGGACCCCGAGGACTCTGGGCTGTGAGCAAGCTCCTCCAGCCGACTCTGACCGGAGGTCTTTTGTCTCAGTTTTATTCAGGTGCCGATGTTCTCTACACAATGCTCTGAATAAGGATAAAGACAATAATGAGATGAAGATGGGCCATCTGGGAAGGTCAAGTACGTATCCTCTGTCCCTCACTCCTGGGAACTCGTCAGTTACACAGTCTGTGTGCCAATTAAGGGAACTCTCTGCTAAATCCTGGCCTTCTGTGTCGTTGGTGTACCTTCTCCTTCTGCCAATTTTAGTCTAGTCTAAGGGCTTTGAGGCTTTCTCTAGATAATTTTTTTTTTTAAAGCAGAGACTTGGTTTAGAATTATCATTAACTTGTGTTGGCTGAAAACAATCTGTTTTATCATTTATATCTGTAATAGTTCTCTTCCCATGGTATCCTTGCAAGGAAGAGAAAGGCAACTTTTCTACAGAAAGTGGCAATGCATTTCCTGCCCTGACAGGGCTGAGGAAAGAAGGAATTTGTAAAGATATACCGTTGGCTAGAAAGCCTGTGGATAAAAGGTCTATCTTTTCCTAGGTGATGTCCTGTTGATCAAATTCATGTAAATATCAGTGATATTTCCTTCCTGTGGTACCAGAGACTGAACCTAGGGCTTCACCTAGGCTAAACATACATCTCACTACTGAGTTAAACACTCAGGTAATGACCACAGTTCCTGTGGACTGTGTATTATGGGATTTGCTTCTTCCATGAAGGTAGTCTCTGACCTCCTTCCCACTTCATGACTCTTGCGACATCACAGAGAGAGAACGTATTAGATTCTAAATTTCTCCATGACAACAATGTTGGTGGTTCTTGTATATATACCCTGTAGATATTATGCCCAGGTTTCTCGCATATAAAATTGAAATGTCTGTAAAACATATTATTTTGTTTGGAAATAAGCCAAACAGGTTGAAAATAAGTTTTCATATGAACAAACAATTGAATTTGAAATTTTTTGTTTCTAAATTTAAGAGACTATTACTATTTATTTGGATTTTTCACATCCTCAAACATACTCAAAATATGCTGGGTATGGACAGCCAGAATATCTATCCCCAGTGTGCCATTAATATATATAATAACCATATATATATATAAACACACACACACACACACACACACATATATATATATATATATAAGTATATATATATATGGTTAGGTTAAATGAGTGACCTCAGAGTTCCCATGAAGTACCTAATTCCCAGTCCTTTGTTCAAAGGCCTCTGCTACTTCATTCTCCACCTCCCTGTGCTAATGCTCTAGAGGCCCTGGCTGATATAGAGTTCAAGTGAGTATTTCAAAGAAGACAAATAGGCAGCCCTGTCTGAAACTTTGTGTTCCAGCAATGAGTGAGGGATAGTTCATTCAGGCTAAGAAATCCACTGATCATCTGGGGCCTCCCGAGCCTGAGCAAAGGGTGCTGAGGCAAGTGCAGCCGTTCTTCCCGGGAGCTCAGAGACAGAGGGGATTCCTTTCTCCTGCTCTTCAGCTTGCAAAGCATTTCTGAGAATTGTTGGTTGGTGTAGGAGGTCCTTCTATTTGTGTATTGCTTTCATTGGTTGAATAAAGAGATTGCCTTGGCCTTTTGATAGGGTAGCCCTTAGGTGGGCAGAGTAGACAGAACAGAATGCTGGGAAGAAGGGAAGTGTGGCAGACACCATGATTCTCCTGCCCAAGATGGATGCTGGTTAGACTCATGCTGGTAAGCCACAGTCAAGTGGCGATACACATTAATGGAAATGGGTTAATCAAGATGTGAGAGTTAGCCAATAAGAGGATAGAACTAATGGGCCAGGCAGTAATTAAATGAATACAGTTTCTGTGTAATTATTTTGGGAGTTAAGCTAGCCCAGTGGCAGGACACAGCCAGCTCCATTTCTCTTACTACAGTTGGTACCCTCCAGAACTGGCTTATCCTGGGCTCAGTGGGCCATGCTTGCTTTTTTTCTTATTTCCAGGCTGTTAGGAGCAAGTCTCTCATTTTGAAAGTTAGTTCTTTGGATGGTCAGCTACGCTTTGTGCCAATACTATATGAAAGCCAAGGCGTGGGGAGTCTGAGGAGTTGTTAGAATGTGGATGTTTTTGGCCTCATCTTACGACTTCATTGTCACACGTATTGATTTTATGTCATTTCTTGGGTTAGACGGGGTGAGAACTGGTCCAGATTTTCTTTTTAAAAACATTTAGTTGTACGCATCCGGGTGTTTTGTTTCCGTGCATGTTTGTGTTGCTACATGGATGCAGTGTGGATCCATCGAAGCCAGAAGAGGCATCTGATCCCCTGGAGCAGGGGCCAGCGGGTTGTTTGCCAAGTGCTGGGAATCCAACCCGAGCCCTCTGCAAAAGCATCCAGTGCCTTTGACCACCGAACCATCCTCCTAGCCCATTTTCTTCCAAGATCATAAAATCTTAGTGCTAAAAGGACTAGAATTGTTATGTTTTGATTCTCAGATGAGAAAACTCTGTAGCTATAGAATAAGGGTCTCTGGTAAGGAATGACTTCCAGAACACAGCCAAAAGAACCTACCCAGGGACAATTTATAAACATCAGGATAGTCTATATATTTACTTTGTAAAATCACCAGGGAATAAATATTCTGAGTGTGTTTTCCTCCCTTCCATTTCTTATGTATTATAGCTTGAGAGATAATTTCTTGTGACAAGTATTTACCAGACCATAGGTCAGTGGTTGCATCTTGATATAACTGCATAGTTTTATGATGCGCAGAAATAGCTTTCATACATTATTTCAGCTCTCTATGATGTGTTTTCTACAATGGCCATTCTCTTAGTCATGGTTATAATCAAGCATCTTTCTCGTTCTTCCAGGATGCCTTCTGGTGTCATCAGAGAGGAATGATGGGAGAGAAGAAAGATGGGATAGGAAAAGAGCCATCCCTGTTTGTGAGGGTAGCAAGGGGACCCAGGGCCTCTGAGATCTGTACCCCTGGAGCACTGGTTTAAAAGTAACTGAGCTAATAAGGGTCACCTATGACATCAGACCCCAGCTAGGAGAGGGATTCTGAGGCACGCTCCTTACTTACATTGACAAGATGGCTGTAAATATGTTGAGATTCTCAGAAAAGTTCTGAGCTGTGGGAAAATTTTAGTGAATTTTTTGGTCCTTTTCACTCAACTGCTTTTATTTACCCCAAATTCCAGTTTGATTTCCTATTTCTAGGCAAGTGAATGAACAGCAGATGGCATCGTCCATTAGAACCATGCTTGGAACCATTCTTCCAGGGGAAAGAGCAGCCTTTCGATGACTCAGCAAATTCTGTACCAAGGACTATAGAGTCCCTCTATGTTTAAGATAGTACCCAAACAGTACCCGGACATTCCAAAATGTCCTTTCTAGGTTCTATTGTTGTCTTATGGCATGATCTTCTGCAGCCATAGAACAGAATGTGGTTTTGTGGCGATAAATGCATAGGGAAGGGATAGCCATAGGCTTCATCTACCCCAAACACCGTGGGCCTTATATTAGTCAAATTCCTATTAACTATATAAAATACCTATATAACCAGCTTGTACAAAGAATAATATTTTTTGGTTTACCATTTTGGAAGTTCTAATCCACAATGACTCAGCCTTCATCTTTTTGATGCAGTGTATCTTAGAGAAGCAGAGGGTAGAGTAAGATTGATGACATGAGCACTGGACAGCAAGAGAGAGGGCTTAGGAGAGAATGAGTAATCACAGCTAATTGTCAAAGCCAAAGAGATTCTCTCTTATGCCATAGGAAGAAAATCCAGAAACTGAAATTATAGGAATGGGACACCTTGTGCAGCTCAGTCTAAACCTTTCTGTTGTTGCTGTTCAAAAGGAAATCAAAAGTAAATCCAAACATAGGCCTGTATACATTCTGTTAGTGATTTATTAGTAATGATAAGCAAGAATGCTCAGCAATGGTTTTTTTTTTAACACTTCAATCACTAGACTTGAATTTTATCTCAATAAATTTAAAATTATTTAAGTAATCTTCAGACTCTCAGAGATCTCCAGGCTGAAGACAGTGAGACCTGTAGACAACTTGTTTCCCTGTTTCCATGTCCTGAGGCCAGAAGTAACTTTGGGAGACCATTTCCTGTGGGTCCTTTGTTTAGTCACTATCTTTCCTAATGTCCCATAAAGGATTTTTCAGTAATTATGTTCCAAGATGACCTTTGACCTTTCTGCTTGGGATTTTACTTTGTCCATTGATCAGGAAGCCCATAGAGTTTTGGGCACATTTTGGGTTCTTAGGCAGTAACTTTTTTATGCTGTGTGTTTGTACACCCTCTGAATGTGGGTGACAGTTATGTGGCTTGATCTGTTGGAGGGGGGACTGGCAGTGGGACCAGGACTTATCCTGGGTGCATGACTGGTATTTTGGAGTCTATTTCCTATGGTGGGATACTTTGCTCAGCCTTGATATGGGGGTGGGAAGAGGCTTGGTCCTGCCTCAACTTGGTATACCAGACATTGTTGACTCCCCAAGGGAGGCCTTACCTCCTCTGAGGAATGGATGGGGGATGAAATGGGGGGAGGTGGAGGTAGGAGAAAGGGAGGGAGGGGGAACTGGGGCTAGTATGTAAAATTAAATAGATTGAAAAAGAAAGAATAACTAAAAAAAAAGACTTAGCCTGTCATTCATCAGTAACTGACCTGGGACTTTATTTAACTCCATCTCCTCTTCTGGTAAAGTTATCCTTTTTTTTAACAAATTTTTAAGATTTATTTATTTATTATGTATACAACATTCCTTCCATGTGTGCCTGCATGCCAGAAGAGGGCACCAGATCTCATTATAGATGGCTGTGAGCCACCATGTGGTTGCTGGGAATTGAACTCAGGACCTCAGGTTAAGAGCCAGTGCTCTTAACCGCTGAGCCATCTCTCCAACCCCATGGTAAAGTTATCTTAATGGAATGATTTGAAGTGAATTTTTCCATTTCTGTCTTCGTGTCTTCTGGTTGTGCAATTTCATAACAACTGTATCTGGCAGCCATTTCTCCTGATGTTTAACCGGCAGCATGACACCAGCAATGTGGTTTTATTTTAATATAAATGTTTTGAGGTCCTCGTGGATATTTGGAGACATTTGCAATTGGAGTCCATGATACCTTTTTTTTTTCTTTTCAAAATGGGTTCTGTCATTTTGCTGCACTCAGCAGTGAGCCATATATCCTT
Source organism: Ondatra zibethicus (assembly GCA_004026605.1). Classification (NCBI taxonomy): domain Eukaryota; kingdom Metazoa; phylum Chordata; class Mammalia; order Rodentia; family Cricetidae; genus Ondatra; species Ondatra zibethicus. The sequence continues at coordinate 13,315 of PVIU01020533.1, forward strand.
GTGTTTCAGAATGCCTTCTCTATGCCCCTGGGAGAGCAGCTGCAAGAAAAGAGGCAGCTGGAGTGAGAGAAGACAGCTCAGTTCTGGTGGAGATGGTAGGAGAAAGGATCCAGGAAGTCTGCCCAGTGACATCAGTTTGAGGACCATCAGAGTCAGGCATCATTTTGATGTCTGTGAGGTGTCCTGTCTCAGAAAGATGCCTCTAACATCCTCATTATTTGTACTAAAATAAAAATGATAATAAAGATTTTGGGCATCTCAACAAGTATTATCAGTTCTTTGTTGAGCCGCTATCCTTTTTTTCATCCCATCAAACCAAACCCCCAATAACATTATTGCTGTAGAGATGAATCGTTATGGAGTGACCTGTGTTATTTCTTTCCCCAAACAATACTTAGTTTCAAGTAAGTGACTGTTAACCCATGAAGTTCTGGCAGAACCAGTCACACTAAATGATGTCACCAGTGAATAGAAAAGGAAGCTTCCTTTGTCCTTGGGCTGGAAATGGCTCCAACTAAGATCAACTTAGATGACCTGCTTGGGAGACATGAAAGACACACTCTTTTAGCCAGGATTCTCAGAATGTCTTGGAGAGCAGAGGTTGTGAACTTACTATCCTGGCCCCAATTTGGTCCTCTGTGAGTGATCTGTATTTTCTCTCCCTAACGCTTTTAAAATAATCTAATCGATTATCCTGAACTGCTAAACCAGAGATTCAGAAGGAAGTCCCAGCAATAAAAATCTTGTATTTTTCACTTTTTCTAATAGTGTGTGTGTTTGTTCTTGTGTGTATGGGCAGATGTGCATACCATAGCACATATGGGGAGTTCAGAGGACAGCTTCACAATGTCAGGTGTCAGTCCTTAGCTTCCTTTTTAGCTTTAATTAATTAAAATTGTGTGTGTGTGTGTGTGTGTTGCCTGTTTACCTGCATGGGCCTCACATGTGTGCTGTCACCCACAGAGTCAGAAGAGGGTGTGGGATCTCCTGGAGTTAGAGGTACAGGTGTGAGCCACTTCATATGAGTTCTGGCAATTAGAACTTGATCCTTTTCTAGAGCAGCAAGCGCTGTTAAGAGCTGAGCCATCTCTCCAGTATCCACCATTTTTAAGACAGGGTGGTTTCCTGCTCACAGCTGCATATGCCAGGTCAGTTGGCCCATGAACTTCCAAGGATTTTCATTTTTCCACTCCCTTCTTGCGGTAGGAATGCTGGGCTTATCTACGTGCTCCACCACGTCTGGAATTTGATGTGTTCTGGGGACCCAAACTCAGGTCCTCACACTTCTAAGGCAAGCACTTTACCCACAGAGCCCAGGTCTACTTTCCACTTTTTAAACAGTAGTCTTATTTGGTAGTGCTAGACAGTAGGTCCTTTATCTCATCTGTATTAGTTAGGTTCTCTAGAGGAAGAGAAGTTGTAGAACAATATATATACATATATATATATATATGTATATATGCATGTATGAATGTATGTATGTATGTATGGGTTCATTCAAATGACTTATTTGCTGTCCATCTAGTCCAACAATGGCTGTCTGCCAATGGAAGGTCCAAGAGTCCAGATCCAGCAGTTGTTCAGTGTATGAGGCTGAATGTCTCAGCTTCAGCATATGCTGGAATCCCAAAGATGTAGGCTCCAGTGCCAGCGAAGGAATAGACTTGCTAGCATGATCAAGAAGAAGCAGTCAAAGAAGTTTCCTTCTTCCACATCCTGTATATAGGCTGCCAGCAGACAGCTCCGATGAGAAGTGAGTCTTTCCACCTCCAAAGATTTGGATTAAAATTATGTCGTTCTGACTCAGAGATCTAGATTAGAAGTGGACATTCCCACTTCAAGTGATTTAAGTAAGCAAAAATCTCTCACAGGTGTGTCCGGCCATTTTGGGTTTTAGATAATTCCAGATACAGCCAAGCTGACAAGAATAGCCATCATGTCACCTGAGTCTTCTGCTCATCCTCCTGTCAATCATGTGTATCTGTTCCAGGGAAAGGCAAAGAACATGAATGTGCTGGGAAGTGGCCCACCCCCTAGCTCTTCACTGGTGACAGCAATCACTTGATGACACTTAGTTGTGAAGAATGTGAGGTATAGAGAGGATGCATATACTTAGCTAAAAAGATTACTTCTTGCTAGAATAGCATAGGAGATGGTATACTAAAATAATCTTGCTAATAAGGAAGGGAATGGATATATGTGTACAACACAGATTTCCTAGGCCATGTGTCTATATTACATCTCACCCATCAGTGGTCCATTGTTGATTTAGATTGTAATATGGCATTTAGCATACTTTACTAATTATACAATGTGGTGGTTTGAAAGAAAATGGCCCCCAAAAGGAGTGACATTATTAAGAGGTGTGGATTTGTTGGAGTGGATATGCCCTTGTAGGAAGCGTGTCACTGTGGAGGTGGCTTTGAGGCCTCATATATGCGCAAGCCACAACCAGTTTCTCAGATAACTTCCTGTTTCCTTCAGATCAAGATGTAAGGACTCCAGCACCATGTCTGTCTGTATGCTACCATGTTGTACCATGATGATGCTGGGCTGAACTGAAAACAGAAGCCACCCCAATTAAATATTTTTCCTTTGTATGAGTTGCTGTGGTCATGGTGTCTCTTTACAGCAATGAAAACCCTAATTAAGACAGTCAAATTGTCTTCCTTTGAATCTAGGTTCTTCATTGATAAGCCTGGAGGTCTTCACCAAACTGTTTTTCTGAGCCTTGCATTTATTTCAGTTACTAAAAGTGAGAATTCTAACTGTGCTTACTTCATAGAACTATTGACCTTTAAGAAGAGCAGGCAGTGCAGAGATGGCTTGAGATGGTGCTCTTCATCCCCAGGCAGAATGCCTTGAGGAAGACAGCTGGATCAGCAGCAGTGTCTGAATTATTCTGTATCTGCGAGTTTGTCTTTTCATTGTACCCCTTAATAAATTGGTTTTTAGACTTTTGTATGTTCTTGCTTTACGGACTCTCTGGAACTCAAAGTCTAAATAAACCCTTCCTTCTGTAAGTTGGCCTGGCCATGGTGCTCTATCATAGCAACAGAGACATGCCTGCTGCAAGGACTTTCCACTAATACTGTTAATAAGGTTTGATGCTTAGATTAGAAGAAAGCTTGTATTCTCACAAAATGATACGTTTTAAGCTATTACTTTCTTGTTTTCAAATAAGATTGTACTTTTAGATTTGAAATTTTGAGACAAAATGTTTAGATGTTTGGAGTAACTGTTAGTAGTTGTTCCCATATACTTTCATGCCGCCAACTCTAATTTTAAAATTTTGCATAGCCATGCCACGTTTCTCAAAAGTCAGAAAGTAACATAGATTTAATATTCCAAGCAAAAGATATGTTCTGTGTTGTTGTTTATTTTTTACTCTTTTTGGCTCTTTACCCTTTGGTCTTTGGGTGCCCACCACCCAGCTCCCAAATAAGCACACATGCGGATCTTATTCTTACTTATTTATCCTGGCCTTAGATTGGCTTATTTCTAGCCAGCTTTTCTTAAATTATCCTGTCTGTCTTTTGCCTTTGAACGTTTTACTCTGCTTCTGTATACCTTTTGTTTACTTCTTACTCTGTGTCTGGCTGTGTAGCTGGGTGGCTGGCTCCTGATGCTCTCCTCTCCTTGTTCTCTCTTGCTCCTTCCTCCTTCCAGATTTCTCCTTCATTTATTCTCTCTGCCTGATAACCCCACCTATCCTTTCTCCTGCCTTGCTATTGGCTGTTCAGCTCTTTATTAGATCATCTGGTGTTTTAGACAGGCAAAGAATCACAGCTTCACAGAGTTAAACAAATGCAGCATAAACAAAAGCAACACATATTTACATCATTAAACAAATGTTCCATAGCATAAACAAATGTAACATACCTTAAAATAATATTCCACAGCAGTTCTGTTCTAATTATTATCTCTACCTTCCCTGGATTATTTATTCCTTTTCAGTTTAAATAACCTTTTCAAGGGCTATAGGTTTATGTTATGTATGAATTGATGAAAACGTATGATATTTATGAGTTGAATACCTGTTGCCTTTGAGTTAATAAAGCCTGGGAATAAATTCGTTCTGCTAGATATAATAATGATGTATTTGCTCATAATTAGCATGATGACTAGAACACCCAGTTATTTTCACATTAAAATGCCAGTAGATATTATGTTCTATACTATTGGTTGCATACTGCAGAACTAACCTAGATTCAACTGATACTTCTTTAAATTAGTAAGTTTCAAAATATCTCCCCCAAATGTTTATGTTTCCATGACTTCAATCTTAAAATATAAACAGGCAATTGAAAGCATTAGACAGTTGCTGAGATTTTGAATGGTTTACTAAAGTGTAATAATTTGTAACTTCTCAATAAAACACTTACTTTTGAAGAATGAAGTTCTTCTGGCAAGTTCATAAAATGAAGAAATGGTAATTGGATGTGGTTTGTACAGTGAGCCTCAGAGGAGGTGGGATAATGAAAACAGTGCAGGACTTCCACGTTCTACAAGTCTTGTGGCTACAGTAAGCTCTATGAGTCACATCTGGAGGGGAGACTCACCTAGAAGCGTGCCCCTAGCAACTGGCATACGCTACTTGAGCTGCTTTATGGATACTGGTTAGATAAATATTTCATAACAAATTGAAATAATTAAAATAAAATACTAAACAGGGGAAAGAGAGCATGCTTTTGAAGCAGTTAGGATTTGCTCGGTTTTTTGATAGAAAACGTCTCACTGGGAAGAGAGAAGACCCCACCCTTCAGTTGGTCCCAAATATGACGCTGTTGTAGCTTGGGGATATCGCCCACCCGTAACCCCTTTTGCTTTTGCTCCTTACATTCTTGGCTGATTTTAAGCTCCCTGTTTCCCTTCTCTCTGCACTCCAGAGGCTGAGTTCTACTGTCTTAGTCTACATCTCTGTTACTGTAATAAGCACACTGATGAAAAGCAAACGGGGGAGGAAAGGGTTTATTTCCTCTTACAACTCCTAGGTCACAAACTAACATTGAGGGAAGTCAGAAAATAGGATGGAGACAGGAACCTGGAAGGAAGAACTGAAGCCGAGGTCACTGGCTTCTTCCCAGTGGTTTTCTCAGCTTGCTTCCTTATACAGCCCATGGTCTCAGACCCAGACTGGCAGGTGGCTCTGATGGGCATCAGAATGCTGAAATCTCTTGCTGGCACACAAGTTCCTCCTTAGGCCAGCACCAGGTTTCCAGACTTTTTCTTCTCCCAGTATGAGACTCCCATGGAAATTTCAATTTCTTTAGATCCATTGCTTCAATAATCTGAGAGCCAAAAGAGACACATGTCTCTTTAGAATATTTTCATTTCTGTCATGAATCTCACTCTGGGAAAAGAATAAAGGGAAGGCTGAGGGCCTGGTGCCATCCAGGGGAGTTAGTTTTTTGGAAAGAGACTTACATTCTCCTGACAGCTTTTCAGGTCACCCCAGGAGAGAATGGAGCCAGGAGATGATGATGGGGTAACTACACCTTGACTAGATTTTGTGGTTGTGGTAGTTTAACTTTTTAGGGATATCTTGTTCCTCTGTCTTTGGTTCACACTCCCTCCTACTCAGTCCCTTGCTGATTTTATCGTCTTCCTTTGTTCTTTTATTTTCTCATTTACTTACTGAGAGATGTGAAGCAGGTCTGGTGTTTTGTCTGGCAATAGAGGAATGAACAATGTGTTTTTCCCAGTTCTGCCAAGAGGTGGTGACTGATTACCTAGGCAAAGCAATTCCTGGCACTGGTTGTGGTAATGAATGCTGCTGATTGAGTTCCAGGTGGTTTGCCAAAACTACCCACTTTTCTGCAGTCCCATTGCCACCTCCTTCTTCTCCATCTTTGTAGGCTGCTCTCAGCTCTGCATTCAGGAAACCCTATGCTACATTTTTTTTAATTAATTAACTTTTTTTCATTTGTCACCAATGCAGGGAAAAGTCAGAGGCAATGCACAAGCAAACTGAATGAGGACGCATTTGAAGGATAACTTGGAGAAAATTCATGTTTTATAAAGATGACTTTGGAAACAAATGGGAAGATTAATTCTTAGGGATTCATAAAGGCAATTTCCTTTTTTCTTAACATAAGTTTTACAGGAATTCAATGTAAATGTAAATGGGATATTTGAAAATAATACTGCCTCTGGGAAATCTACTAATTGTAAGAAAACTATGTCAATTGTCCTTTCATTTGTATTTTATAGGTTTTGTGAAGTTAAAGTTAGACTGAATGTGCTTAATTCCCGACAATGAAAGCAGAAGCTCCAAAGCAGCCATGGAGAAGGGGCTGTGAAGTCAGGGCAACCCTGCCTTTGCTGTGCGGGGGAGATTAGGGAGCATCAAGTCACTTTGCTAGGTTTGGCTGCTTTAGTGGGCATGTAATTCACCTAGATGCTTCTTTAAGAATGAGCATCCTAAATGTTTTGTTTTATCAACTCTGTTACATCATCATATTTTATTAGTAGATTTTCTTTTGCATCAGAAATAGAACTGACATTGCTATAATCACTACCATGCCCATGGTGCCTAGAAAAATACCCAAGGCCCCAGGAAACTTTAGCTGTAGAACTAAAGATGGAAAAGCAAAGGTAGAATGGGAAATCATCCCTCTAATTTCCCTCTCTCTATCATCATCTAAAACTCTTCAGTTGGTCTTTTTCTCTTACATTTTCTTACCAGTGAAAGATTATTTAGTTGCATTAACCCTCATTGATTATTCCAAGAGGCTCTTGACTTGCCCAAATTACCCTAGGGCATTTTGGAAGCCATCCATAGGAATGGTCAGAGCCCAAGATGAACTATAAGAAGATAAATTAGCAAGATCTTCTACAACACAGGCAAGGACTGATAATCTCAGGAAACAAAACAGTAATGCAGTTTAACGAGATGGAACTAACTATCTTGTTGAATCCAATCTAGTTTTCCTGCACCTTTTCTAATTGGATAAAAAGCTGACAATGTGTTCAAAGGTAAAAAAAAAAAAACACACCCAATTATTCTTCATGGAGTTTGCATGCACTTGAGGGACATGCAAACATGTTTGCAAGATATTTAACCTTATTAGATAAAACTAAGTCATACCTCTCAAGCTATGGACAGTTGTTCTCCAAAAGGAACCCTTGAAAGCCCTCAGAACACCTGCTCTGCATCTGTAAATTTGCTGGTCCTCCGTCAATGAAAACATGGAGCTGGTTTCTGTCAGTGCTGTACTAGGTGTGAGATGGAGATGGTGCCAAGAGAAATAGTGATATGCCTTCTACAACCTCGACACTGTTCAGGCAGTAAAACCTCCTCCTGTCCTACAGTCTGTCCTACCTCCTTTCCTACTGTTTATATGCTGTAAGTTTAAAGTCACTATTGATTCCAGATGTGTGCCCAGTTGTCTCTTAACGGGAACAGCTTCATTCAATCTTACGCCTTAGAGTTAAGAAGTGGGTTCTTCTCCCCACCACCTGTCTATTTCACCCCCTTTTGGGTTTAGCTGTTCTTATATTTAAGTTGCATTTAAAACTTTATTATATAACCCTACATATATCAGCTAGTCTTTATACATGTCCATGTTCTGTTCATTAAAAGGCACAAGAGCACTGGCTACTCTTCCAGAGATCCCAAGTTCAATTCCCAGTACCACATGGTGACTTACAACTATCTGTCACTTCAGTCCTAGGGGACACAATGACCTTCTAGACATCAGACACACATATGGTGCTCAGATATACTGTTAATCCCAAAGGAGGTAGGAGAAAAACCACTAGCCCACATCATCATGACCAAATTAATAAAAGCAAGAAATTAATTAAAACAAGCTTTTAAATTTATGCACATAGATTGCCTCCATCTAAGGTAGGCAAGGGATCACCATTAGATGTGAGGAAGGTAAGGCTTTTGTAGCTCAGAGCAGAGGGTTTCCAAATAGGGAAAAATGGTGGGTTACAGGACTCGAACTTAAGCATAACACGCTTGGTGTGGGAGGTCCTTCTGTATATGTATTGCTTTCATTGGTTAATGAATAAAGAAGCTGTTTCAACTAGTGGCTTAGCAGAATAGAGCTAGGGAGGGAAAACTAAACTGATTGCTGGGAGAAAGAAGGTGGAATCAGGGAGAAGCCATGTAGCACTGCCAGAGACAGATGCTGGACAGAACCTTGCCAGTAAGCCACAGTCATGTGGCGATACACAGATTAATAGAAATGGGTTAAATTAAGATGTAAGAGCTAGCCAATAAGGTGCTAGAGCTAATAGGCCAAGCAGCGATTGAATTAATACAGTTTCTGAATGGTTATTTTGAGTCTGGGCAGCCAGGAACAAACAAGCAGGCTCTTACAACACAAATTAGTCATAAGACCTTCTGAAACAATGGCATAACTTCTAGGTAGCAGTAGTCATACAAGCAGACAGCAAGGTAGTCATGATGACAAGTAGTCATAACTAACTTTTGAAACAGAGTTAGGGTTGCAAGATGATTACAACTTTTTAAACAAAGGCATGGTTGTCATTTCCTGGAACATACAGTACTGGAAAAAGGAAGTATGTGCTGTCTTGAGCTTTCAATTTATCTTCCCTGTTTTGCAGTTTTGAATTTTTGCTCCATAAATTTCATCTTGCAGTAAAAGTAATTTTGTAAGACACATATTGGGTCACCATGTCCATTAGCAAACATGTTACATTAACCTAGGTTAAAGTAATCAAAGTAATTGCACAGAAGCTTGATTTTTTTTTATGAAAGTTTTGACAATATCAAGATGGGTCCAGATAAGTGTATAGCTGAATGGTTCATGTTTATGACTTCCATGAGATTCATTGAAAATGAATGTTTAAAAATGATTTACTTTATTTATGGAACTGTATGTATGCGCATATGTGTGTGCAGTTTCTCATGGAGGCAAGAAGATCTCCTAGGACTGGAATTATAGGCATGTGTGGCCATCCCACATGGGTGTTGGGAAGAGTTCACATTGTTTAAGTAACTCATTACTCAAAGTGACTTTCAGAGATAAGTCAATGCAGTATCTTTACAAAAGAACCTAATGTTGCTTTTCATGAAAAAAATGTCTAAAAATAATATGGAAAGATAAAAGACTATATAGCAAAAGTAGCTGGAAATGTAGCTTAGTGGTTGAAGGTTTGCTGAGCATGCATAAAGCAGCATGCATGCACACACCATACACTTGCATGTACACATACATACCATACACACATCACACACATACCACACATACCACACATACATGCATACACCATGCACACACATATATACACATGTGCACATTCACGCACCTCACACATGCACAAATACACCACAAACACACCACATATACCATACACACAGTACACACACATGCACACACACGTATGCCACATACACTTCACATACATATCAAACACGCACCACAGATGCACACACACAAAACTGACAAAAGGAGGAAAGTTGGCCCCCATGATTGTAGCACAAATAATAAAAACCCAGAGACAGATATTGGGGTTCAACCTGAAGATCAGTTTCCTGATGGTATCGGGTTGCTTTGTCTGTCTTTTGTTGATTTGCATTCATTGATCCAGTGTTGGCCTTTGCCACCCCTCCTATATAATTCAGAAGATACGTTTTATTTTTGCCATTCCCAGAAGAGACATTATTCCTAGGAATTCCTTGTCTACAATCCCTTCTCAGATGTTCTATTCTACCACAATTAAAACACTCGATATTTTGATGTCTCCTCATATCTTTGGAAATTGCTTCCCCTACCCAAGCCTCAGTATTATAGACAAATGTCTCAACATTCATTGTAAGCAGGACTCATTTATCCATTGGTGCTGATCTAACCTTTAAAGGCCCAAGTATCTTTTTGCATTTTTAGTTGACATTTTTAAAAACAAGAGATTCAATAAGTACTTGTCTAGCTTCTAGGTCTGTTACTCCTATTTGTACAGCCTTAGTCAATCTTTGTAAAAAGTCACTAAAGGGTTCTGTCTGGCCCATTTTAACCCTGGTATATGATTCAATTCAATTTCCTAGTTCTTGAATTCTGTCCCAAGTATTTAAGGCTGCTGTGTGGCATAGGGACAAGATTTGTTCATTGTAAAGAGCTTGCGCCTGTGGGTCAGAATATGTGCTCTTGCCAAGAATGATCTTGGGAAGTCTCAAGTCCTTTTGCTTTCCCCTGTTGTTCTAAAATTTTTGCCTCTTCTCAGCAACAGCATTTCCAGTAGTTGTGGCCCATCTTCCAGGACTGCTGAAACTAATTGAAGCCAGTTGTATGGGGTAGCCTTATTGCTAAAAGCCCATGTCTTTACCATATCCCTAACAAATGCAGAATGCAAGCCATAAGATACTTAATTTCTTTTAGATCATTAATTCCTGTAGGTCTCCATCTACCTTCTTTGGATCATTCTGGGCCCTTAGAACTTGATGCTTCTTCAAGTAGATTACAGGGTAGGAAGCTAAAACCCTGGGTAAGTCATCTCTGACAGGTACTGGCAATATTAAATCCTCTCCTTGTGCCTTCATTCCCTGCTCATCAGCTCCAATAATTTCTTCAATCATTTCAAATCTTTTGTAAGCCTGAATCTCTCTTGGTCTGTATATATATATTTAATGATTTCATTGTAGCACCTAGCCTTTGGTCCTCATTCTGCAAATGTGATTCCAAGGTATGAAGTTTTTCCTTTAAAGATAACATCTCATCCTTGGACATTATTTGGATAGCATGCAGATTGCCTTCCTGGAGAGATACTTTATCTGCTAACCTATCATAATTTTTAAACAGATTTTGATTGTCAAATTCAACAGTATGAATTCTTTCAGATAGTTTTACAGTACCCTTTGACATTGATTGAATTTTGTCTGTCAAATTAATGTTATCCTTTTCAATAATATTAAATTTTTTCAGGTAACTTTTGATTTTCGATGGTATTAATTCTGTCAACTAGCTGTTCATTATTAGTCTGTAAAGACTGTAACATTTCTAAAAGTGCCTCATTCTTGTCTCTGTTATCAAACCATTTTCTTAAGGATATAATAGGAAAAAGAAAATTGAATCCCAATATACAATAAATGAATGTATCAGAAAAACCATATAAGCCTTGCAGAATACCATCTATAGTATTAGCAAAAAGGGGTAGACTCACAGATCACAGTCCTCTGCATGAACGGGAAACAGGAATCAAATCCAGCACCTGGAAGAGAGTGAGTGTGAGCTTTACATCAGCATTTGTAGCATAAGAGGCCATGCCCAAGTGGGCTGGTATCTTAAAGGCTACTGGCTGAAGGAGTTCCTACAGCAAAGTATTTCCTTTAAAAAGCTTTTATTTTTAATCATGTGTATATGTGTGTATCTATGTGTGTGTGTGTGTGTGTGTGTGTGTGTGTGTGTGTGTGTGTGTGTGATTGCCCATGAAGGTCAGAAGAGGCATTGGATACTCTGGAGCTGCAGTTACAGACAGTTGTGAGAAGGGTGCTGGGAACTGAGCTCTAGTCCTCTGTAAGAGCAGTACTTGCTCTTAACTGATGAGCTATCTCTTCATCCCCTAGACACAAAATGTGACTTCAAAATCATAGTCCACAAAAACAGAATAAGTAAAGGGATAAATCAAACTGCAAAGATTCTGCACAGAAAGAAAAATAATGGAGCAAATTCACAAAATACAGATTGGGAAAGTTATTTGTGAAATGCATGTCTAATAATACTCAAAATATATAAGGTGCTAAAATAACTCAATATCAAGAAAATAAATAGTCTGATAAAAAACAAGCCAAGGACTTAAATCCTCACATGGGTCATCATGGAAATGAAAATTCAAACCACAATGAGCTGTGACCTCACACCCACTACAAGAGTTGCTGTTAAAACCAAAAGTGGCTCTGACATTTCTAGAAGATGGATTCTCATTGCAAATTTCCTGAGACCCTGGCTCTCCTCTCACAGACTTTCTGCTCCCTTATTGGTGTGATCCCTGAGTCACAGCTGCAGGGGTTGTGTGATGTAGACATATCAATTGGGATAAACACCACATGGTCACTTGTTTTCTGTGTTTTGAGAAGCTACACACATGAAGTATGAGCACACATTGGCATAGTTGCCTAAACAAGACCTGAGCAAAGGCAACACCACTAGACAAGCTAACTTGGGAGGAGGAAATCTCATGAAGTCTCAACTCTAGACAAAGATCTACAGGCAGCTAAGGAATACCGAGAACTAGAGAAATTGCTTCCCCCACGAAAGGTCCTAAAATTGGCTATCTACTACCAATTGGATATTCAATGTCTGAAATCATTTGTAAACAGGTAACTTATCTGGACTGATACATAAATATATGTGTTTATATATTTAGGAATATACACATACCTACTCCATGCACAGGTAATAACAATGAAAGGAACAGAGGCCATGAATTTGAGAGAGAGCAAAGGAGGGCTACACAGGAAGGATTGGAAGAAGAATACAAAAGGGGGAAATTATATTTTAATTTCAAAAAAGTATTTAAAATAGAAAAAGAAAAGCAAACACATCAAATGAAAAGAAGTATTGGTGAAGGTGTGGGGAAAGGACCTGTTCCTGAAAGTGTAAACTAGGGTAGTCTTTACAAGAAAATGTACAGGGCTTCCTCAGAACCTCAGAATGTCTGTTTGACATCACAATTCCTCTTCTGATTTAGTGTGACAAAGAGATAGATAGCTACACACATATGGTCTCTGCAGCATTACTCATACCAACCAACATTCAGAAGGGAACCTAAACATTCATTGTCACCTGACTGGAATTAAGAAAATGTGATATTTATTTAGAGTGTAACACAGTTCAGTCTTCAAAAGGAATGGAATCGTCACTTGTAGCATGACGGTTCTAGAGGATATTTTAAAGTAAGCAGAATAAACCTGCACAGAATGACACTGTATCAACACAGTCTCATGTAAGTGCAGAATGTAAAAATATTGAACTCAGAGTAGAGAAGAGTGGTGGTTATTAGAGTCTTTAAGATGTACTAGGATGTGTCCTAGTTAGGGTTTCTATGTCTGTAATGAAACATCATGACCAAAAGCAAGTTGGAGAGAAAAGGGTTTATTTGCCTTACACTTCCACATCACTGTTCATCAGTGAAGAAAGTCAGGACAGGAACTAGAACAGTAGGAACCTGAAGGTGGCAGTTGATACAGTGGCCATGGAGGGGTTCTGCTTACTGACTTGTTCCTTATGGCTTGCTCAGACTGCTTTTTTAAAAAATAGAACCCAGGATCACCATTCCAGGGACAGCTCCATCACTAATGGGTGGTGCCTCTTCTCTCAATCACTAACTAGGAAAAAGCTGGATCTTATGGAGAAATTTTCTCAATGGAGATTCCCACCTTTTGGATAAGTCTAGCTTGTGTCAAGTTGACATAAAACTAGCCAGAATGGGATGTCAGTAAAAAGTCATAAAATTTCAGGTAGGTAAGTGATGTGGGATTTCCCACTGTATGCTGTGAATACCATTGGTGAATAAAGAAACTGCCTTAGTCTGTTGATAGGACAGAACTTAGGTAGGTGGGGAAAACTAAACTGAATGCTGGTAGAAAGGAGGCAGAGTCAGAGAGAGAGAAGCCATATAGCCCTGCCAGAGACAGATACCAAAACTTTAGCTGGTAAGCCACAGCCACCTGTTGATACACAGATTAATGGAGATGGATTAAATTAAGATGTAAGAGTTAGCCAGTAAGAAGCTAGAGCTAATGGGCTAACCAGTGATTTAAATAATATAGTTTCTGTGTAATTATTTCAGGGCTGAGTTGCCAGGAACTAACAAGTGGCCTTCCTTACAACAAATTGGTGCCCATGTGGCCAACTAAAATCCACTTAAAACCTGAGAGAGGTTGGGAAGGAATTCTAGGCACAAAAAAAAAGAAAAATAAATAAAGAAAACAGAGTTAAGCACAGCTTAACACTACGGCTCCTTTAAGAGAGGTTTTCCTGATTCAGCAGCAGCAGAAAAAAAGCTGTGCTCTTTTGAAATGCTGGCTTTCTAGGCCATGCTGCCAGTGAGAACTCTGACTCTTTTAGGAGGTCCTGCTATGGAACATTTAAAGGGATTTGTGAACAGAATGGTACAACTTGCTTAATGGCAACATAGACTGTCAGTGTGTCTAAAAATGGGGCTGTGAGCATGTCTCTCAGAGGCAGCAAACAGCTCTACCATGCTGGACTGGGCAGGACAAGCAGGCAGTGCTATATTTCCCCTAGCAATGGTGCTGTTTAAGTTCATAAGAAGGGCTTAGCATTTTAAGAAGCACTTCTGGTCAGAAAATAATTACAGATACACAATAAGGACAGATTCAGATAAAAAAGACCTCTAAATGGGTCACAGTGTTAGATAAATGTACATAGGCTTGGGAGAGAGAAGAAAAAGAGTTTAGAGAGTTATAAAAAGAAGTAAATGGTTTATAAAAAATAAAGCAAAGTCTTTAAAGAGACAGAGTACAAACAGTCATAGATTAAAGGAGTAAAGATAATAAAATAAATATTAAAAAGCAATAGAGTAAAACAAATAAGCCATGTAAAGATGGAAAATTCACAGAGTCTGTATGTGACTTTTGTATATTATTATGTATATATAATTATGTATATATAATTATGTATATATAATTATGTATATTATTATGTTTTCTTTGAATTTTTTGACTGTGAAGGAGCTAAGTACAGAGAGACATTTCATTGTATGGACTGCTAAGTTAAACCAACATAAAGGTATCTTGATTCCAAAATTTGAGTATAAAGATATGTTGTTTTGAAAAAGAGGTCCTTCTTTTGTTTCCACAGAGGATGAGAACCTGTGGATTCATTCCAGGCTAATGTGGTTTGGTGAACCAAGACCTCCTGAAAGGTTGCTTTGAACACCCCTCAAAAATTACTTTGCCCAATAAACAGCAGGAAGCATTTTGGAGGGAACTATTCCCATATTCCCAAATATTGTCTATAAATGTTTGTTTACATTTAAAGGGGGACATGCTATAGAGATTTGCATTGGTATGGATCTTGGTTTATTGACACAAATTTAAGGTCAGTTTTGCTATACTGTGTGTATATATTTATGCTCTTGATTAAGGTGTTGTGATTGTGCAACTCATTTAATAATGTAATGTATAATTAAGAAATATAGGTAAATAGAGTAATCTATAATAGTCAAGCTTGTAGTCATGTTAGTTAGATTTTCTAGATGTACAGAGATGTATTTCAGATGGATAGGGATTCTTCAAATCTTTCAAAGACTACAGAATATGACATTTAAAATGTTTTAAGAACTTAGGACTTTTCATGACAGTGAGATACATCTGCTCCTGGCAGCACCAATCTACTTCAAGAGGAAGATGGCCATTGAAGAGGCTCCTTATGGAGTTGGTTAGCCATTTGGGCAAGAAACTGCTCTTGCCTGGACTTCTTGATGAACTAGACATGCAGGACCAACAGAGAAATGACTTCTGAACTTGCCTAAAGGTGGTGAGACCACCGTCCTTCAGGGTTCCTGCTTCATGAAAGAATAGAAAAAGTCTGCTAGACATTTTGCAGGGCACAGAAGAAAGTGACTGACAAACTGTCAATATAGGTGGAACTGTCTTTGAACATTTTCATGGAAAAGTCTCCTGGATACTAAGGGCCTGTAGGCTGAAGATGGATGCCCCAACAGTACAGAAGACCTTTGGGTGACTTTCCAGGTAGTGAGATGTCTCTGTCAATTCTAGAGTTTTAGGAAGTTGCTTACAATGAACTTATTGTTTACTTAGGTAATATTATGTCCTGGAGTCTTTGATGGAGTTGAAGAATTTATAGTTATAGTTTTCCTTAGTTATGATAAAAGATAAAATAGATATAAATATTGTAACTGTAATTCTTGCTTGATAACTGTTTTATGTAATTTTACTATGTTAAAGTTCAAACCTTTCTTTTTTATTTAAACAGAAAAGGAGAGGTGATGTGGGATTTCCCTCTGTATGCTGTGATTACCATTAATGAATAAAGAAACTGCTTTGGACCTATAGCAGGGCAGAACTAATGTAGGTGGGGAAAACTAAACTGAAAGCTGGGAGAAAGAAGGGGGAATTAGAGAGAAGCCATGGAGCTGCCACTGGAGAAAGATGTGCCAAAACTTTGCTGGTAGGCCACTACCTCATGGTGATGCAGAGATTAATGGAGATGGGTTAAATTAAGATGTAAGAGTTAGCAAACAAGAAGCTAGAGCTAATGGGCCAAGCAGTGATTTAAATAATATAGTTTCTGTGTGATTATTTTGGGGCTGAGCAGCCAGGAACCAACAAGTGGCCTCCTCCAACAGGTAGGAGGAATAATTTCAAGAGATATATTTTTTCACATGTGACTATGATTTGTAACAATTTATTGAGCCTTTAAAATGGTTGAGAAGCTTGGTTATTCTTTACTTTACAGCTAATATCCACTTAAGCGTGAATACAAACCATGCTTGTCTTTCTGTGATAGGGGAAAAGCCACTAGCCAATCACATCAAGTTGGGCTGTGGTCACTTGGACCCCAGGTAGAAAATCGAGAGAACACAGGTGTGCGCTCTCTCCATGTGGTGTCCACTGGACGGATAGGACTTTGGCATGAGTAGCATGAGTTTCCCCCTTTTTATTTTTATTAAAAATACCCGTTTCTATTGAGTTGGCTTGGTTATTGATTTGTGCCAACTTAATACTTCTTCATCTGGCGCCCCAACGTGGCTTTTAGAGCCCAGCGTGGCTTTTAGGAATGACAGCTCATCCACAATGATGATAATCATACAGGTGGTAAGAAAGGCATATAGGATGGGGGCAGGGTTTCTGTTCTTATCTCTACAGGACAACACTCACCTTCAAAAAATACAAGGGACTCTGGATGTTTAAATACTGACAGATGGAAACAATTTACAACCCAATAAGTATCAGCAAGAATAGGTTCCGTAAGTAAAAATACATAACATACTTTTAGAGGCACACAAATATATTTATAAATACATGGAGCTGGTTTTGGAGCTGGACTCTGGCTCAGTCCCTCTCTAATTCCAAGCCTGTTGTTAAGAGAAAACCCAGAGCTTCTGTCTCATGTCACGAGCCATGATATGGGGCAGAAGAAAAAAATAATTTATAAAACTTCTTTGCCTTTCTTCATATCTATTTCTGTCTTTATCATACCTTTCATTAAATATATGTATGTCTATATAAATAATGCTTAAGTTTTCCATAATAAACAATAAATTTTCCTACAGTAATCTTTGAAGTTTCCAGGAAGAAGATGGGGCCCCACAACAACAATTCCACCTGGTTACTTTGATGTCATGATGCTGATAGCACTACTACAAGACCTGTTTGGAGACCAGTTGCACAGGATGGTTCCAACTTGGTTAGCTTACATAGTACACTTCTTTTACAACATTCTGGCTAGACCTCCATGAAATACTCAGAAACTATTTGCAATTTTACCAGGCCAAATATTAATCTGGTAATTTAACCATCATTTATTTTAACAGGATCCCCTAGAAAAAACATCACCCCCATGACAGCTAAAAGTAACTTTAGAGGACAATGCCCCCTCTCCCAGCAAAGTTTGCCCTCAGGCTTAGTGACATCATTTAGGGCTAATTATAATTGGTATATGGCTGAGGGATGGGGGAGGAATTTTATAGACTCTGGGATATATATAAAAAAAAGAAAAAGAGAGATATTTGGATGATGGGATAAAAGATTGTATTTATGAGTTATTGTTTTTAGACAAGTATATTGGTATAGATTTCTGCATATTGATAAAAAGTTAAATTATATTAAATATTGTATGCATGTATGTTTCTACCTCTGTTTGAAACATTGTTTATGTATTGATATATATATATTTACCATACTGCAATGTACATTACTACCTCCAATTAAGATACTTATACATTGTTTATATTTGAAAGTCATTGTCCTCATTTATTGCACAGTTGTTTATTGTCTTAGTCTTTAAGTTAGATAGGTATTAAGAATTATAGATCAGCAGTAGAGTACAGAATAAGAAAGGGCTGACCCGGAAACAAGCTCCACCTGGGGCAGGACCCAGGAACAAATCCAGCCCTGGGAGCCAACCCAGTCCTGGGGCACTGATTGAGCCAACGACCTAAATCAGAGCCCACGACCTCCACCAGGACCGGAGTGGGAATGATCCAGTTACCCAGGACAAGGAGAGAACGGGCTCCACCAGGAGCAGAAGATAGGAGTCAACCCAATCCCAGGACTCGAGTGGATCAGGATTGACCCAGCGACCGGATCCAGAACCAGTGATCTCCACTGGAACAGGTACAAGGGAATAACCGCTGAGCGAGTCAGCCAGAGACAGAAACTGCTGAGGGTCTGGACGTGAATCTGGGACCTTCAAGGGAGTGGATATAGGCCAACACCCCCGCGGGCCTGTGGGAGAGTCTAGGACCACCCAGGAACTAGGCCGGGCCAGTACCTCTGTCAACCTGGGCCTGAGTGAGGCTGGGTCCTCCAGGGAATAAGCAGGAACCAGAGATCTCGACGGGGCCAGGCGCGAATCTGGGTCCCCAGTGAGAGTAGACTTGAGCCAGGTCCCCTGTGGGTTCGGGCATTGGTCTGAGACATCAAAGGGAAGAGGCAGGAACCTGTAACCCTTGTGGGTCCCAGCGTGAGTCTGAGACCTCTGAGGAAGCAAGCAGGTCCCCTGCTGGTTCAGGTACACCCGAGTCTAGAACCTCCCAGGCGGGAGACCGGAAACTTTTCCAGGCCCAACTCCAACCCAGGGGCTTCTGCAGGAGGGAACCCAGCCTAGGACTTACAGTTACAGGTCAAAGCTAGTAATTGCCTGGAGGCAAGGAACTCCACCTTGGGCAACAAATCCCACAGGAGTGGAATTGAACGAAACTCCTAGACAGAGAGAGCCGAGGAAACAAGCTCCACCTGGGGCAGAACCCAGGAACAAATCCAGCCCTGGGAGCCAACCCAGTCCTGGGGCACTGCTTGAGCCAACGACCTAACTCAGAGCCCACGACCTCCACCAGGACCAGAGTGGGAATGATCCAGTTACCCAGGACAAGGAGAGAACGGGCTCCACCAGGAGCAGAAGATAGGAGTCAACCCAATCCCGGGACTCGAGCAGATCAGGATTGACCCAGCAACCAGATCCAGAGCCAGCGATCTCCTCTAGAACAGGTCTAACTCCAAGCCAGGGATATCTACAAGAGGAGATCCAGACCAAGACTTACAGAAACAGATCAAAGCCAGCAGCCTAAACCAAACTAGGCTTGAGACAGCAAACTCCAAGAGAGCAGATCAAAATACGGGAACACTGAGCTACCTCCAGGAACAGGAATAACCAACGAAGTAACTCGAACCGGGACACTGACTGTACCACTAGGAAAACCATCTTAGCTTTTGATCTACAGACACATAGGAAATTATTCAACAGAATCTTAGACACCACCATCCACACCTATTAGAGGGAAAGATGAAAAGAAAAGGTAGGATCACAAACTACACCACAAAGAACAACACAATACCAGGGAAACCCAAAGACCCTACAAAAGTAAGCCCGGAACAACCAAATATGGATGACCCAGAAGAAAATGATCTAAAAAATAACCACAAGAGTATATCTGAAATTATTAAAGATGAATTGAGAAATTACCTTAAAGAAATGAAAGAAAAAACAAACAAAAAATTGGAAGATATCACCAAATCACTTAAAGAAAACCAAGAAAAAGCACTCAAACATATAACAGAAACTATTCAGGTCTTGAAAACAGAGATAGAAAAAATAAAGAAAACACAAGCAGAAGGAATTATAGAAACAGAAATCATGAGGAAAAGAACAGGAACCACAAATGCAAGTACAAACAACAGAATACAAGAAATGGAAGAGAGAATCTCAAGTGCGGAAGATAAAATAGAGGAAATAGACTCATCAGTTAAAGAAAACATTAAATCTAACACAGGACTAACCCAAAATATCCAGGAAATATGGGACAACATAAAAAGGCCAAATCTTAGAATAATAGGTATAGAAGAAGGAGAAGAAAGTCAACTCAAGGGCACAGAAAATATATTTAACAAAATCATAGAAGAAGACTTTCCCTACCTAAAGAACGACATGCCTATGAAGATACAAGAAGCTTACAGAACACCAAATAGACTGGATCCAAAAAAAAAAGTCCTCTCGCCACATAATAACCAAAACACTAAACATACAGAGTAAAGAAAGAATTTTAAGAGCTGCAAAGGAAAAAGGACAAGTAACATATAAAGGTAGACCTATCAGAATTACACCTGACTTCTCAGAGGAGACAATGAAAGCCAGAAGGTCATGGTCAAACATCATGCAGAAATTGAGAGACCGTGGATGCCAGCCCAGGCTACTATACCCAGCAAAACTTTCAATCACCATAGAAGGACAAAACAAGATATTCCATGACAAATCTAGATTTCACCAATACCTAACCACAAACCCAG
>PVIU01020534.1:0-33774 GCA_004026605.1 Ondatra zibethicus
GGTGTCCCTCCTGTTTAATGCTGGGTGTCCCTCCTGTTTAATGCTGGGTGTCCCTCCTGTTTAATGCTGGGTGTCCCTCCTGTTTAATGCTGGATGTCCCTCCTGTTTGGTGCTGGTGTCCCTCCTGTTTAGTGCTGGGTGTCCCTCCTGTTTAGTGCTGGTGTCCCTCCTGTTTAGTGCTGGTGTCCCTCCTGTTTAATGCTGGGTGTCCCTCCTGTTTAATGCTGGGTGTCCCTCATGTTTAGTGTTGGGTGTCCCTCCT
This sequence comes from Ondatra zibethicus, assembly GCA_004026605.1. Classification (NCBI taxonomy): domain Eukaryota; kingdom Metazoa; phylum Chordata; class Mammalia; order Rodentia; family Cricetidae; genus Ondatra; species Ondatra zibethicus. Next base: position 263 of record PVIU01020534.1, read on the forward strand.
GTTTAATGCTGGGCGCTGTGCAGCTTGGATTTTCTTCACTGCATTCTATTATTACACCTGAGCTATGTGAACTTCAGTTGGGAAAAGAGAAATTATTAGTCCCCTCAATTAATTTTGCATGTGCTTGACTTTCCAAAGAAAACTAATGCCCATCCAGGTTATCTAAATAAAGGCCAGTCAGTGGCACACTTTGCGGTTAGCACTGCATGCTCAGAAAAGCAGACTTCATATGTCTTAACAAGAAAACCCTATTGAACATGTTTGTAGTTTCAAAGGAATGTTTTGGAGATGTCAAAAGCTTTATAATAGTGCAAACACAAATTACAGTTCCATTCACTGTGTGACCTAAACAGTAGAAACCACTTCTGCTCCTACAATGATTCTTTAATTAAAAACTGGAACTTGGGGAATGGAGAGATAAATACCTGCATGGTTGAGAGTACTGTTTACTATTCCGGAGAAACTGGATTTCAGTCCCAGCACCCAAATGGCAGCACACAACCATCATTACCTCCAGTTCTAAAACATCTAATGCCCTCTTCTGACATTCATAGGCATTAAACACAAAGACGGTTGCACACACAGACATACATGCAAGCAAAGGACCATACACATAAAATAAAAATAAATAATTTGGATTTATATTTGAAAATAAAAGCAAAGATCTGGGACAGATTTAAATTTTTCAAATATTCCTAATGTTGAATCAAGTTTTCTTAAACAAAAAAAGAAAGAGAGCAGCATTTTAAATACCTGCAACCATGTAACTAAATGTATTAAATTAACAAAAAATCTCCTAAATTCATAAAAATCAATGTTTTGAGGATAGCTCTAACTGGAAACTGTTAAGATGTTCACAGAAAAGAAAGACACTTAGAAGAAAGGCTCCTAACTGGCATTTCCCCCTATATTTTAATAAACAAAAGGGTTGTTATTAATGTTTGGGAGTCCTTCTATGAGCTACATTGCCACAAAGAACTAAGAGTTCACAGGAATAAAATTTATTCAAAGCAGTGCTTATCTTACTTCAAAATTCAACAAATGGTGCTGACATAACTGGATATCAACATGTAGAAGAATGAAATAGATCTGTATATCATCATGTACATAACTCAAGTCCAAATGGATCAAAGACTTCAACCTAAAACCAACCACACTGAACTTCATAGAAGAGAAAGTGGGAAGTACATTTGAATTCATGGGCACAGGAAACCACTTCCTAAATATAACCCCAGTACCACAGACACTGAACAACAATAAATAAATGAGACCTCCTGAAACTAAAAAGCTTTACAGAAGTAAAGCAAAGGACACAATCAATAAGACAAAACAACAGCCTACAGAATGGGAAAAGATCTTCACCAACCCCACATCAGACAGAGGACTGATGTCTAAGTATTCAAGAAATTAGACATCAAAATTCCAAATAATCCAATTTAAAAATGGGGTATAGAACTAAACAGAAAATTCTCAACAGAAGAATCTCAAATGGCCAAAAGACACTTAAAGAAATTTCAATATCCCTAGCCATCAGGAAAATGCTAATCAAAATGTTTCTGAGATACCATCTTATACATGTCAGAATGGCAAAGATAAAAAACATCAATGATAGCTTATGCTGTGGATGTGGAATAAGGGGAACAATGCTCCATTGCTAGGTGGGAAGCAAACTTGTACAACCTCTCTGGAAATCAGTATGGCCGTTTCTCAGAAAATTGGGCATCAATCTATCTCAGGACCCAGCAATACCACTCTTGGGCCTTACAAAAAGGATGCTCAATTATACTACAAGAAATTTTGTTCAACTATGTTCATAGCCACATTGTTTGTAATAGCCAGAACCTAGAAACAGCCTAGATACCCCTCAACCAAAAGACAGTTAAAGAAAATGTGGTACATTTATACAGTGGTATACTACTAAGTAATAAAAAAACAAACAAAAAAAAAAACAATGACATCTTGAAATTTGCATGCAAATGGATGGAACTAGAAAAAACATCCAGAGTGAGTTAACCCAGATCCAGAAAGATGAACATGGTATGTACTCACTCATAAGTGGATACTAGCTGAAAAGCAATGGATAATGAGCCTATAGTCTAGAACACCAGAAAAGCTAAGTAACAAGGAGAACCCTAAGAGAAACATATATAGATCTCCCTGAGAAAATTGGGAGCACGGGGATGGGGGGAGAAGGGAGAAGAACTTGTGGGAATGGGATTGTCAAGATGGAGGAAGGACAGAGACACAGAGCAAGGAAAGAAATATCTTGATTGAGGGAACCATTATGGGGCTAACAAGAAACCTGGCACTAGAGAAATTCCCAGGAATAAACAAGGTTGACCCTAGCTAAGACCCTAAGCAATAGTGGAGAGAGGTACCAAAGCTACAAAGAAACCTTGTCTTGAAAAACAAAGAAACAAAACAAAACAAAAAACAATAGTGGAGAGGGTGCCTGATCTGGCCTTGCTTTGTAGTTAGAATGATACTATCTTAAATGTCACTACAGAGCCTTCATCCAGCAACTGATGGAAGGAGAGGCAGAGAGCCACAGGGGAGCATTAGGGTGAGCTCACAGAGTGTAGTCGATGCGTGGGAGGAGTTAGACTATGAGTAAAGAGGTAAAGACCATGATGGTGACGCCCACTGAAACAGTTTACCTGAGCTAATGGGAGCTCACCAACTTCGGGTGAACAGCAAAGGAATCAGCACAGGACCAAACTAGACCTTCCGAATGTGAGTGACAGTTGTATGACTGGGGCAAACTGTGGGGCCACTGGTAATGAGACCAGGATTTATCTCTAGTGCTTGTACTAGCTTTTTCGAACCCACTCTCTTTTGATGGATAACTTGCTCAGCCTAGGTACAGTAGAGTGGGTCTTGGTCCTTCCTCAAAGCAATGTGCCTTACCCTCTCTGAGGAGTGGATGAGGGGAGGGGGCATGAGGAGGACAGGGAGTGGGAACTGGGATTGTTATGTAAAATGAAAAAAGAATTATAGGCTAAATAAGCAAAAAAAGGAAATGCTCCCCAAGCTGTATTCTCTACAATCTGATAAAGTAGCTAACAGTGCTACACTTTTTTTTCATTTATATGATAATTTAATTACAACTGTACAATTTTAACAATAAAAGTGAAATAACAATATTTTCATTTTATATTAGCAAATGCAAAGTCACTGTAAGGGAATAATTGGTAAAATATAAAAGGAATAAATTGCAAATTTTGAAGTTCAGCGGAGGACAAACAAGTGATTACATTACTCAGTGGTTCTGTACAGGTTCCCCAAATTGAATTCTAAAATTTAGCATTCTGATAAAAATCTCTCCCATCCCATGTCAGTTAGTCATTATAATTGTCTGTGGCAACATTGTCACTTTCTCACAGACAGCACTTTTCACATCATACCAGTGTCTATAGGTAATATTAGTATATTTGTTGGTTACAGAGAAGCAATGTGGTAAGGGTAGATAAAAGAATCTTGATAATTATAGGATTTAGTCAAGACTTAAACATGCTTTCTAGGAGAAAACATCACCCATGTCTCAAAGGCCCTTCTCATGTGTCGCCTACATAACAAAGTGAATGGTAATGAGAGACAATGTACAAGAAAGAACTTTCCAAATTACTATATTTAGAAGTGTATTGGTGAAATTCAAAGATAGGCTATTTTAACTATTTTCTATCTACTTTCATTGTCATTGAAAATTTTATGATTTAATCAACATCAGATTGCGAAGCATTTAACTCCAATAAACTTTGATTTATTATTTAACATCTTTTAGAGACTAAAATACAGCATTTCTGTCTTCCCTTTCCTCTGTCCCATATATTCTTCTTTGCTCTCTTTCAAAATTAATGACCTATTTTTTCATTGTTATTACATTCAAAACTGTATAAGTATGTACATATATACTTTTAAATACAAATGTTACTTGTATTTTGATTTCTAGGGTGACCATTTGAAAAAATAATTGGTGTCCTCTTACTTAAAGTATACTATTTATTTCATTCTTAGCATTCCATAGTTGCCTGTAGTTCTTTGAGACCTCATGGAATGTTTATTGGTGTCACCCTTGTTCAACTTTTATTTAGACAGTCATATTGGTGAGACAGTATGAGTGCAGCTTCAGACATTCTTAGGAGACACAGCTTCACAGCATATTTCCTGATCTTCTGGCTCTTACAGTCTTTCTTCCCCATTTTCACAAATGTTCCCTAAGCCTTTGACTCAGAAATATTTTGTATATGTGTCTGTTGGGAATGTACTGCACAACTCTGTATTTTGATTGATCTGGTTAGTAATGGTTTCTGTCTGATGCAAAGAGAAGTTTACTTGATGAAGGATGGGGATTGCACTTAACTGTGGGTACACAGACAAATGTTTAGACTGTTGTTAGGGATTATGCTGGGTTAGTAAATTAGCTGCTTCAATATCTGCTCATCCAGCATGTACTAGCTCCTGTATTTATGCATGAACTCCTTACTAGGTAAAGTTCTTTCTTTTTGCTGTTTGTGTAGGAGACCACTTGTTCATTCCCGTCTAGTCAGCCCCAAAATAACCACTCAGAAACTGTATTAATTAAATCCCTGCTTGGCCTATTAGCTCTAACTTCTTACTGGCTAGCTCTTGCATCTTAATTTAACCCATTTCTATTTCTGTGTATTGCCACATGGCACTGGCTTATGGACAAGGTTCAATCAAGTGTCAGTCTGTGGTGGGCCTACATAGCTTCTCCTGACTCCACCTTCTTTCCAGCATTTAGTTTAATTTTCCCTGCCTAGCTCTACTCTACCCTATCACAGGCCAAGACATTTACTTTATTCATTTACCAATAAAAGCAACACATATACAGAAGGACTTCCCACACCATTTCTGAATCTGTCTTTATTCTGTATCTGTAATTATTTTATTAACAGAAATGCTTCTTACAATGCTAAGTGGGTATGTCTAGGTCCGACACAGCCCTGCTTGCTTGCTCTACCCAGTCCAACATGGTGAAGACAGGCTCACTGCCACTGAAAGTCATGCTCACAGCCCCATTTTTAGGCACACAGCAAGTCTATGTTGTCATTAACCAAGTTGTAGCACTCTGCTCACAAACCCCATTGAAATGCTCTGATGCTGGACCTCCCTAAAGAGTCAGAGCCATTCTTACTGGTGAACCAGAAAACCGCTAATTTGAAACAAAGTAGTATTTTATTTATTTTTTATTTTAATAAAATAAAAAAATAATACTGGTGCTGAATCAGAAAGACCTTTCATAAAGGAGCTACATGCTGCCAGGAAACAGAGCAAGAAGCTGTTTTATACTCTGGTTTGTGTGTGTGTGTGTGTGTGTGTGTGTGTGTGTCTAGAACTTCTTTTTTATGGCAAAGAATAGTTTGATAAATTTTATTTTCTTCTATTCTCTACCAGGTGACTTTTCTGACAAGAGAGATTTTGGAATTTTCTTTAACATCTTGTGTGGCTTTAGAAAAGAAGAGAGCCACCCCTCAAACTCCAAAGCCAACTTTAATTTTATTATATATATAATGAACTCTACATTTTTCTCTGCTCCCCTTCCTGCTTTTTCCCTCACCTTCAACCCTCTCCCAAAGTCCCCATGCTCCCAGTTTACTCAAGAGGTCTTGTCTTTTTCTACTTCCCATGTAGATTAGATTCATGTATATCTCCCTTAAAGTCCTCATTGTTGTCTAGGTTCTCTGGGATTGTGATTTGTAGGCTGGATTTCTTTGCTTTATGTTTAAAAACCACTTATGGATGAGTACATCTGAAAATTGTCTTTCTGGGTCTGGATTACCACACTCAAAATGATGTTTTCTAGCTCCATCAATTTGCCTACAAATTACAAGATGTTGTTATGTTTTTCTGCTGCGAAGGCTCCATTGTGTAAATGTACCACATTTTCCTTATCCATTCTTTTTTCAAGGGGAATTTAGGTTGTTTCCAGGTTCTGGCTATGACAAATAATGATGCTATGAATGTTGCTGAGCACATGTCCTTGTGGCATGAAACTTCAAAATCTACTATTGAGCTACAGTACTGAAAATGCCTGATATTGGCACAAAAACAGACAGGAGAAGTGATGGAACCAAATCGAAGAGCCAGATATTAATCCACACATCTTTGAATACATGATTTTTTGATAAAGAAGCAAAAAATATGGAAAAAAGAAAGCATATTTAGCAAATGGTGCTGGTATAACTGGATATCAACATATAGAAGAATGAAAATAGATCTATATCTATCACCATGCAGAAAACTTAAGTCCAAATGGATCAAAGATAGTTCTGGCACCCTCTTCTCGGCTGCCCAAGGACCTAGCTGGGGGCATCCCTGTGGACATCTGGGATCTCCTCTAGATCCAAATATCTTGCCAGTCCTAAAATGACTCCAATGATGTAGATATCTTATTCCCTTCTCCAATATCCACCTTTCCTCCATCTCCACTCTCCCACTCCCCCAAGCTCTCCCCAGTCCTTCCCTTCTCCCTTCTCCTTCCTCCTCTCCTCTCCCCTGCCCCCCTACTCCACCTCTATCCCCACTCCTGTATTCCCACCCTTTGCCCAGCAATCCTGTTCACCTCCAATTTCCAAGGGGATCTATACATGATTTTCTATGGGCTCACCTTGCTATTTGGCTTCTCTGGGCTTGTGAGCTATAAGCTTAGTGTCTTTTGTTTTATGGCTAGGGTCCACTAATGAGTAAATACATACCATAATCCTCTATTTGGGTTTGGGTTACCTCACTCAGAATAGCGTTTTCTATTTCCATCCATTTGCATGCAAAATTCAAGATGTCATTGTTTTTTACTGCTGCGTAGTACTCTAATGTGTATATATTCCACACTTTCTTGATCCATTTTTCCATTGAGGGGCACCTCAGTTGTTTCCAGGTTCTGGCTATTACAAATAATGCTGCTATGAACATAGTTGCGCAAATGCTTTTGTAGTATGATTGGGCATCTCTTGGATATATTCCCAAGAGTGGTATTGCTGGATCCTGAGGTAGGTTGATTTGCACTTTCCTGAGAAACCGCCACACTGATTTCCAAAGTGTTTGCACAAGTTTGCATTCCCACCAGCAATGGATGAGTATTCCCGTTACACCACAACCTCTCCAGCATAGGCTATCATTGGTGTTTTTGATTTTAGCCATTCTGACAGGTATAAGATGGTATCTCAAAGTTGTTTTGATTTGCATTTCCCTGATCGCTAAGGAAGTTGAGCATGACCTTAGGTATCTTTTGGCCATTCGAACTTCTTCTGTTGAGAATAAGACCTAAACATAAAACCAATCACACTGAACCTCTTAGAAGAGAAAGTGGGAAGTACACTTGAATGCATTGGCATGGGAGACCACTTCCTAAATATAACCCCAGTAGCACAGACACTGAGAGAAACAATTAATAAATGGGACCTTCTGAAGTTGAAAAGCTTCTGTAAAGCAAAAGACATGGTCAACAAGACCAAACGACAGCCTACAGAATGGGAAAAGATCTTCACTAACCCCACATCAGACAGAGGTCTGATCTCCAAAATATACAAAGAACTCAAGAAATTGGACACCAAAAGATAACATAATCCAATAAAAAAAAAATGAAGTACAGACCTAAACAGAGAACTTTCAACAGAGGAATCTAAAATGGCTGAAAGACACTTAAGGAAATTCTCAATATCCTTAGTCATCAGAGAAATGCAAATCAAAACAACTCTGAGATTCCATCTTACACCTATAAGAATGGCAAAGATCAAAAACGCTAATGACAACTTATGCTGGAGAGGTTGTGGGGTAAAGGGAACACTTCTCAATTACTGATGGGAATGCAAGCTGGTATAGCCCCTTTGGATGTTGGTGTGGTGATTTCTCAGAACATTAGGAAATAATTTTCCTCAAGAATCAGTAATACCACTTTTGGGTATATATCCAAAGGATGCTCAACCGTGTCACTAGACTTCCTTTTTAAGCTTTCTTAGGTTTTATGTGGCTGTAATCGACCATGTTGGAGCACCAATTTGTTATAGGAGGCTGCTTGTTTGTTCCTGGCTGCTCAGCCCCGAAATAACCACATATAATCTGTATTAATTAAATCACAGCTTGGCCTATTAGTTACAGCTTCTTAGTGGCTAGCTCTTACATTTCAATTTAACCCATTTCTATTAATCTGTGTATTGCCATGTGGCTGTGGCTTACCGGCAAAATTCTGTCCAGTGTCTGTATCTGGTGGAGCTACAAGGCTTCTCCTGACTCTGCCTTCTTTCTCCCAGCATTCAGTTTAGTTTTCCCCACTTAGCTCTACTTTACCCTATCAGAGGCCAAGTTACTTTATTCATCCACCAATAAAAGCAACACATATATAGTGAGACTTCCCACACCACCTGTTCTCAAGTATCATCTAGTGCTTAACCTGTAAAATTCATGGTTATCCATAAATATTTAGTGAGATAATCAGTGAGTTAATGAGTGACAATGAACATTTGATTTGTAGATGGGTGTGAATAAGGGAGATTCAAGTGATGCTATACATTTATGAGAACTACCTGATATCATTGGACTATCTGGTAGCCAGGCTCTAATTTTTAATAAACCTAGTACATTTCATATTATTGAGATATAATCCTGTCTTCATAAAGTAACAAGACTTTTCAACTAGTTTTTATTTGGTTCTATACTTTTATGGAACATTTTATGGCCACAATAGTTAATCATTCAGCAGGTTGAGTTTAGAGCCAATTAGCAATTTTCTCATATACTTCATTATTCCTCTAAAAAATAAGCAATTGTAAATGTACTACAATCATCAGACAAGTGTAGGAATCTGATATGTGATAGATGACTTAATTTTTTTCATCCCCAAATAATATACTAAAGATTTCTAATTATAAACATTTAATACCCAACAACCTAATGAAATAAAACTCAGAAGAACTTAATATTTTTAACTGTTAAATGTTAAAAACATGGCTCTAGACAGTCATGAAGCACTATGTTGTGTGAATATGTCTGTTTTTCTAATTGTTCTCAGTAAAATATAGCATACTGAATTATGAAGCATATGAAAGAAACATACATAATTAATAAAAAGTAAATTTCTCTATATCATTGTTCTATACAGAGTCCAGATGCTGAGATACTAGAGCCAGCGTTTCATCACAGAACAGTGGGTTTAAGCACCACTTGGAGGATCTGAGGTTTAACACATTTTACAAAACTCAAAAATTCCACCATAACAGGAAGGTGGATATTAGAGAACAATAAATGCATGATCTAATACCATGAGGAATATCCAAATAGGAAAGAAATCAAGTTTTATATGAAGTTCAGAAGACATAAAATTATTTGGAACCATGCTATCTCAGGGCATAAGAGAATCATTGGTGACCAGGAGGATATGAGGAAGCGCAGCAGCTGTGTGGAATCATTAGGGCAGCAGTAAGCACACAGAGGTCATCTCACATCACTGCAGTAGTGCAACTCATAAAGGTATGTTTGTCCTCGGTTTCTAACAAAGGAACTTCTTAGAGATTGATTGAATAAAATCAGGTCCTTATTAAATTAACTTTCAAATCTCTAAACTGCTTTTAAAATGGAAACTAATGGTTTTCTTGCCTCATGTTACCTACTCACCTGAATGAAAGCTCACACATTTTAAAATGCTTAGCCTGACCCCATTTTCAGTCTATATGGTGTATTTTCAGTTTTAGTTACACGATATTTGTTTGCTCAAATGATTCTCAAGCAAGAACATAGTACTGTTAAGTATTCTGTTTGTATTTTATGAGTATCAAATTTCTTTTTCAAGAGTTCATGATGAACCTGGTGTAGGAGGTCTTGTCCATGTGTTGCTTTCATTGATTGAATAAAGAAACTGCCTTGGCCTTTTGATAGGGCAGAACTTAGATAGGTGGAGTAGACAGAACTGAATGGTGGGAAGAAGGGCAGTGTGGCAGATGCCATGGTTCTCCTGCCTGAGATGGACGCTGGTTAGACTCATGTTGGTAAGCCACAGTCAAGTGGCAATATACATTAATGGAGATGGGTTAAACTAATATGTGAGCGTTAACCAATAAGAGCGTTAGCCAATAATTGTCCAGGCAGTGTTTAAATGAATACAGTTTCTGTGTGGTTATTTTGGGTGTAAGCTAACAGGGTGGCTGGGATGACAAGCAGCCAGCTCCTCCTGTTACATGAACCTGTTTTTGTTAATAAAGGTTAAAAATTTTGAAGACATGTGTAGTGAAAATTATGCTTACTTAAAATGTTATTGGCTAATACAAAATAGTAAACTAAAGTTAGCCTACTGAATGATTTTATGTAAAATGGAGAAGCCAAGAAGTAGAATCTAACCAAACAAAATGGTTAAACCAGGTGTTAACAAAAATGAGTCTGTGGAAACTTCATCTGAGACACAATATAGTATTCCTTTTCCCTTGAAAGTTTAATGTTCTTATTTTTGAAATGAAAATATAAGTGCATCATTTCCCTCTTTCTCTTTACAAATCAAGTATACATATAGACATGTGTGTATGTTCCTAACTACAGAAATATAATCTTCTCTCTTCACATGTTACTTAAACATATACTACTTCAGAGGTGAACGCTTGGTATTAGAACTCTTCCTCGGGAACATTGATTCCTCCTCCTCTCAGAAGACAGGAAGTGATCATGTAGTATCAACCCCAACTGATACATCTAGATTGCAACCCTGCACCCGAGACTCAGGAGATATCATGGAAAAGGGGGTAGAAGAAATTTAAGAGGCAGAAGAATAGATGTCAGCTGTAAGACTGCTTCTTCAATTTCTTCTCCTATAACTGAAGAAACTACTTCAATGACATCTCAATACCCTAATTTTTTAAAACACTAATTCAATAGCATTTATATACGCATGGTTTTAAATTAATTAATGAGAATGCACAGCAGGAGTGCTCTCATTGTGTGATAACTTAATGTGTGTATGTTACAAGTACAATAGTTCTAAGTTTATTGGAAAATGATAGATCATAACAGATCAAATGGAATTTATAATGACTCTCCTCTTCCCAATTAGGGTCCTTAGATTGAGAGATGCTAATTCACAAAAAAATAATAATTTTCTAGAAAATTGTAATGATTTGAAACTCTAATGAGAAATATAATTTCTAGAGAGAATAAAGAAATAGACACGGCTAAACCTTGTACAGTACCTTAAAGCTAATGAAAATAATGCTTCTTTTTGCCTTTGGGTATTCTAAAAACTCCATCATTTAAATTCTAAACTTTTTATGAGATACATCAATCTCAGTTCATTAATGCTTGTTGTTGAAAACCTACTAGATACTGGACAAATTTGCTACAGAATTTTAAGAATGTATGTTAAATAAATTTAAAATTGTATTTTACAAAGCAGATTTTGTTCTTGCTAACTAGCCCAGAACTGTTATCCAAAGTTTACTGTGAGATATTTTTTAAAATATATATAATTTCTCAGGTTCTCACATAAAATATCAGAGTTCATTCTTATTCATTTCAATGATATATATTTCCAATTCAAATATAACATTAAGGTATATATATTCTTTTACTAACATTCACAAATTTTGAGAAATATAGAAAAATCCAACAATTTTGATCTTATAAAAAATGATAGAATTTTGTGATGTGGGATTCCCCTCTGTATGCTGTGATTACCATTAATGAATAAAGAAAGTGCTTTGGACCAATAGCACAGCAGGATATAGCTATGTGTGGGAAACTAAACTGAATACTGGGAGAAAAGAAGCAGAGTCAGAGAGAAGCCATGTAGTCCCACCAGAGACAGACACTGGAACTTTACCTGGTAAGCAACAGCCACGTGGCAATACACAGATTAATAGAAATTGGTTAAATTAAGATGTATGAGTTAGCTAGAACTATGCTTAAGATACTAGCCAAACAGTATTGCAAATAATATAGTTTCTGTGTGATTATTTTGGGGCTGAGCAGTGGGAACTCACTAGTGGCCCTCCTACAACAATTCTGAAATAATAACATCCTATTAGTCTTATGTATAAAACTTATGCTGATATTAAATTATATCCAAACTCAGAAAGCATCATAATCTGAAGGACACACAGACTGGCACCCAAACAGTGATGTCTGTTCTTTTATCATTTGGAAACCCAGCACTACTTCAGACACATGAAATGCATGTGAGCCAAAACATATTGAGTGTAACACAGAAGAGATAGAAATGTAAATAGTGACAAGATAAATAGAGACCACATACTGTTTCTTATAAAGATAAGTCACAAGGACTCTGAACACAAAACTTTGTTAACATAAAGGAGTCCAGGAAAACAGGAGGCCAGGGGATTTGCAGTAATAACTTTGAATGCCAGGGCAGATATCTCTGGAAATACCATGTTCATCAGTTTTAAATACACATGATTAGAAACAACTTAAAGGAAGAATTTTATTTTTGGCTCTGGTTCCAGAGCTTTGAACTGGTAGATGCCTGGATCTGTGTGGGTTTGGGTTGAAGCTAGACATCTTTGCTGTGGAACAGTGCCCTGTAGCTAACCAGGCTCTATCCGTGGCAGAAAAGTGGGGGGTGAGAAGGAGAAAGATAGCGGTTTGTGCAGAGAGAGGAGACAGTGTATTTGTCAGAAGATAGCAGATGACACCTTGGACAGAGTACTGGGATCTCCTGGAGATAGGTACAGAAAAGCCATGTTAGGAGGTGGGAGACAGTAAGAAATAATGTCAGTAGCAAAGAAAGGAACTGTTGGAAAACATGTGAGAGAAAGAAAAGACCATGTTTTGAAAGTTTCAGACCTCAAAGGGGAATAAATTCCTACCAGTGAAAGGAAATGCAAGTGTAAAGTGTTAGATCCACGACTCCCAGTTTGGAAAGTTTGCCCTGTACTCTCAGTAACAGGTAATTTTTGTTTTGTTTGTTTTTTCATATTTTTGAGACAGGGTTTCTCTGTGCCACAGCCCTAGCTGTCCTATAACTAGCTCTTGTAGACCAGGCTGGCCTCCAGCTCTCAGAGATCCTCCTGCATCTGCCTCTCAAGGGCCAAATTAATGGTGTGTGCCACCAGCGCCTGCCAGTAACAGGTAATTCAAAAAGATCAGGAAACAAAAGCCAGGCACCAGCAGAAGAAGGGACAATAATGGAATAATAATAACAATCAGGGAAGAATATAATGAAAGAGGAATGAAAGTACAATACAAAGAATCAATTAATCAAATAATTCATTCTTTTAACAAAGACGAATGTGCTGACTAGTCTTATATCAACTTGACAGACAAACATCCAGGTACAGTTTCCTGCCTGGAAGGTAGGGAATCTTATCTGAGAAAATGCCCCATAAGATCTGGTTGTAAGGCATTTTCTTAATTAGTTTTTGATGGGGGAAGGCCCAATCCATTGTGGGTGATTCCATCCAGTGGTCCTGGATTCTATAAGAAAGCAGGCTGAAGAAGTCATGAGAAAAAAAGCCAGTAAGCAGCACTCCACCATGACCTCTGCATGAGTTCTTGCCTCCAGATTCCTGCCCTGTTTTAGTTCCTGTCTTGGTTTCCTTCAGTGATATGGAAATGTAAGTCCAATAAATTCTTTCTTCTCCAACTTTCTCTTTGGTAATGGTGCTTCATCACAGCAATAAAAACGCTAACTTAGAAAATTCTAGAGGCTGTGTCACATCAGACATTGGTGGACGTCAAATGATCATTAGAGACTATGTGGAAATCTATTACAATCAATTCATAAATATGGGAAATGAAAAATTTCTACAAACTTGAAACCTACCAAAATGAAACTAAGTGGATATAAATAGTTTCTATAAGTCTATAAAAGCAACTATATCGAACTAATAATAAACATTATCTCCATTAAAAAGATGCCAGGCCTAGATAACTACTGAATCCTCTAAGACCTTTGAAAAACAGCTACACAAGTGCTTGCCAAATTGTAAAACCAAACAGAAAGGAAGGGAACATAATGAAATCATCTTTATTAACCCAGGATTAGCCTGATACTAAAACCAGGTGACAAAAGAAAATTATTGACCAATCTCTGTAATGGACACAAATGTAAAACTTTTCAGTGAAATACTTCAAATTAATGTCAACTACACATAGAAAAGATGTTTCACATATCACCCTATTTTTAAATTGTGTCATGTGTTTGCTTGATACACTGAGTTTTAACTCTTTGTATATGATGGTTATCTATCAACTATCACAGAAGTAACTGGAAATCCGTCTCTTGTAGGCTTAATTTCTATTCAATTGATTCTTTCATTGGCTGTACAGTGCTTTGTTTGTTAGTTTGTTTGTTGTTTAATGCTATTTTTATGGAGACGTAGTCTAATGTTGTAGAAATGCCTGTAATTCACCTTGTAGGCCAGGCCAACCTTGAAATTACATTCACCCTCCTCTGCTTCTTGCGCATTGAGATTAAAAGTAAGTGCTACCATTCTTGGCAAGGTTTTAGTTCTATGATGTCCCACATTTGAACTACTGCCTTTAATTCCTGAATAAATGGCATCCTGTTCAGAAAGACCTTTCCTGAAACTCTGTTTTGAACAGGTGTTGTCTATGGGTTTTCCTAGCACTTTCAGTTTTCACATTGAGATCATTGGTCTATTTAGAGTTAATTTTTGTGCAGTGATAGATAAGGTCTATTTTTTCTTCTATACATGAACAACCAGATTTCACAGAACCATTTACAAAAGATATTGACTTTTCTTCAATGTTCTTGCATATTTGTCAATTATCAGATGACCGTAGTTGTGTGAAATCATGTCTGAATCTTGTGTTTTCTTCAATTGATCTACATATCTGTTTTTGTTCGGTACCATATTGCTTTTATCTATATATTCTATAATATATCTTAAGACCTGAAATTGTCTTAGTTAGGGTTTCTATTGCTGTGACAAAATGCCATGGCCAAAAAGCAAGTTGGGAAGGAAAATGTTTATTAGGTTTGCACTTCAGCATTGCTGTGTCACTGAAGGAAATCTGGACTCAAATGGTGCACGAACCAGACACTCATTAGACAAAAGAATTCAGGCACCTAAGGAATAACAGTGAGATAAAATGAGATAAAACAAAGAAAGCATGTTAAAATAGGACAAAACAAAAAAACAGAAGAAAAAGAGCTAAAGAAAAAAGGTGGGGAACATACATAGATACAGAGACACACAGGTTCACACACACAGGAATCCCATAAAATATAGATTATGCCATAATATACACATACACAAAAGACTGGTCATGTTAAAAAAATAAACCCTGATACAACATTGAGACAAAGAATCTCCAAAGATTCCACTGAAATCATTTTGTGTTGGCCTTCTATTGCTAGGCTGAGATGCTACCCTTAAAAGTAATTATTTACCTAGTGAAACTCTCTTAGAGAAAATAATTTTTCATTGTCAAGTGTTCCTCATTTGGTGATAGTTTCTGGGTTAGGGATGTGGACATGTGTCCACTTCTCCTCTTACCTCTAGGACACCATCTTATACAGACCCATGTAGGACCTATGCATGCTACCAAGGTCTCTGGATTCATATATGCATTAGTCTTGCTGTGTTTAGATGGTCTTGTTTTCTTGGTGTCATCTATAGTCTTTGGCTCTTACATTTTTCCATCTCCTCTTTCACATAGTTTTCTGAGGCTCTCAATATAGGGATTTAATGGAGACATCCCATTTAGGGCTGAGTATATCAAATTCGCTCACTCTTTGCACATTGTCTGACTTTTAGTCTCTTTGTTTGTTCCCATCTTCTGTAAGAGGAAGTGTCTCAGACAATGGCTAAACAAAACACTGATCTTTGAGTATATCAGAATGTCTTTAGGAGTTATTTTATTATTGTTCCTTAAGCACAATGGTAATATTTGATTTTCTCCTAGGTTCCTGGCCTGTCTAGTCTCAGGTTCTTGATCACTGGTTCTAAATGTGTTTGGGTTCCAGTTCGTGGAGTAGGCCTTAAGGCAAATCAGAAATTGGATGTTAACCGCCACAAGCTTTATGCCACTATTACACTAGAGTATCTTGTCGGCAGGCCATGACTACAGATCAAAGAATTTGTAGATATGTCAACATTTACCTTTGCTAGACTGCAGAGTAACTTCTAGTACCATGAACATTATTTCCACCAGTTTTAGGGAGGTATCAGCTCTACAGTTCCATTTTCAATGAGTTATGTAGGTGTTGTCTTCACCAATAGAGCCTTATTTTGTGGAGTTTGTAGAGAGCCATTAATTCCCTTAAGGATAGCCTGAATTGCTTGGGAATTCCCATTGGAACACTTTGTCTAAAGCTCAATTATATGTAACCTATTCCTGGCACTGAACACTTCCTTTGGTGACAAAAATGTTCAACTGGGACTCTTTTCTACTATTTGGCAATTTCATTTAAATCGATCTCATATATGTATATATTTTAGAAAACTTATTGATTTAGTTTTCCATACATACCCTTAAATGGCCCTTAGTTTTAGCTGCCCTTGTCTATATTCCATTTTCTTCTTCCCTTTTCCTCTCCATTTTTTCCAGTTCCTCTCTTTGTCTATCCATAAATATATATTCTATTTCCCCTCCCTAGGGATATCCATTCTCCCCTAATTCCTTTACTTTGTACTTTACCTCTGTGGTTGTATGGATTGCAGTTTGCTTACCAAAGACATAGCAGCTAACATCCACATATAAATGAATGTATACCCTAGAGTTTTGTCATCAGATGCATGGCTGTGTGTGACCTCATTCTGAAAAAGTGACTTTTCAAAAGCCAAAAGTTATTCTTATCCAGTATCATAAAATCGAAAAGTAAATAGAAAAACCACTCATATTTATTATTCATGTACATATATTAAAAACAGAAAGGGAAGTATAGAAATTGAGATGTAGACAGTTAAATTTGAATATTGTCATGCTGCAGTCTAATTTAACTTCACTGCTTGGAATCATGCCACAAGTATATAATCACAACATTTGAGGTGCTGACAGAGGGGAATTGCCAACACTTTCCATCCATCCTGGGTTACATAATGATTTCCAGTTAGCCTGGGCTACAAGGTAAAATTTGTCTTTAAAAAACTAAAATAGTGGGAGAAATGGCCCTGTTTTTAAGAGCATTTTTTGCTCTTTCAAAGGATGTACATTCAGTCCCCAGAACCTCCATGGTGGCTCACAGCCATACACTAAATCCAGTTCCAAGGAATCAAATGTGCTTTTCTTACCTATTTATGTACCTTGTGCACATAGATGCATGCTTATAAAAAACTCATACACATAAAATAAATAAATCTAAAATATATATAAACAGAAAAATGTATCATAGTTTGTCAAAAAAGTATATCTGTTCAAATGTATTTATTGTCCATGCAAGTGAGACTTAGTAAAAATCTAGATGACACTAGAATACAGGTCCAAGTAACAGCTACCATTTAGGCAGGAAATAAATATAACTAGAATATTTTACAACAGCAATGAAATGTACCAGAATAAATATAAGCTGACTTCAAAGATCAGAACCAAGTATCATCTCTTCAATTCTCAGTGATTTGTAATTGAAATAGTCAGAAAACACTTTCCCAGCAAAGTGGATGATGGAAGGACCTTATTTAAGCTTAGTGTTAAATAGAAAGAGCCTTAGTAACTGAGTAGGAGAGTCAATGGAAACACCTGGTTATGGCAGATGAGAAGAGTAACTGAAAAGTAGACAGAGATACATAGGTATGAACACATAGCATGGAAACAAGTTCAGAACAGAAAGACCAGATGACATTAGCTGGTCTGGAATCTGAGTAGACAATTCATTCTGATTCAAATTTCAGTGACTACTTTATTTCAAAGAATATGAAAAATTACAAAACTGAAAGTAAATGAGCATGCTCCAGAAAGGATGAGTTAGATACTGAATGTGTGACTGAATAATTATATGTTCATACAGAGTGCACATTGTGTCAAAATATACTATTCACCAGTAAAGAATAAAGAAAGTATACCATAAACCATAATGAGAAATATGTTTAATAGTTTATAATAACCAACTATTTAATGGCACCCTGATATAACTTGATGAAGAAGATTATTTCTTGAAAAACCCTCACATAGAAGTTAAAAAACACATCAAAACAGATTATAACAGATATATAAATCTTAATGTAGAAACACAAGAATAACAAAAATGCACAGCAACACAATCATCTAAAGTTTATAATTTTCTGGAAACTTATTGAAAAGGAATGAAATGGATAAAATGTTGGGCAAAGAAATTAGAAAAAAAATATTTTTTGAAAGTACCAATGAGTACCAAGTAAACAAACAAAAATGGATGGATTAAGGAAGACAATAAGAGATTTTAATTGAGATGTCAGTAAAGAAATCTTGGAAATATAAATTCCAATAAGTCAAAAAAAATTGCAAAATTTCACCAATCAAGTTGAAGAGGATTTTAGAGCTTGAGGAAAAACCTCATTAAATAGAAGATTCAGATAGTAATGAGGAAAATTATGATCAGAATATTTACTTATAAATAAGGTATAAAACACCTACTTATAAATAAGGTATAAAAAGAGCTAAGCTGCAGGTTAAAGGTATAGGAACCTATTTAGTAAAACTATTGCAGGAAAAAAAATCGTCCAATACTGGAACAATATGAAAGTCTATCTAACACAGGAGGGGTTAGAACCCTAAAAATATGTGATCATAAAAGAATATCCCTCCATATTATAATTTATTTGAAATGTTAACCACCTAGAAAACAAAAACATATATTGAAACCTTCAAGAGAAAATTGCAAATCACTTATAAAGGCAAGTATATTAGAATAAAAGCAGACTACTTTTAAACAGGAACTGTAGTGGGAAAAGGTTGCAGGAGGATGTCTTTCAAGCCCTGAAAAAAATAACATTCAATGAGTAAATATTATATTTACATCTTGATTTAACCCATTTTTAATAATCTGTATGTCATCATGAGGTATGGCTTACCGGTAAAGATTTAGCATGTCTGACTCTGGTGATTTTATGGTGGCTCTCTCTCTCACTCCCCTTTTTTTTTTAGAATTTTCTTTTGTCTACTCCACCTACCTGATTTTTTCCCTATTAAAAGGACAAGGCAGTTTTCTTTATTTAACCAATGAAAGCAATACAAATACAGAAGAATTTTTCACACCACTTTTCCTGTTTAAACAAAAAAAGGAAGGTTTTAACTTTAACATAGTAAAATTACATATAACAAAACAGTTATCAAGTAAGAATTATAGTTACAATATTTATATTTATTTTATCTTTTATTATAACTAAGGAAAACTATAACTATCCATTTTTTAACTCTATCAAAGACTCCAGAAGGATATAATATTACCTAAGTAAATGAGAAGTAAGTAACTTTTAAAACTCTAGAAGTGACAGAGACATCTCACTGCCTGGACAGTCACCCAACGTTTTTATGTACCGTTGGGGTATCCATCTTTAGCCTACAGGCCCATAGCATCCAAAAAACATTTTTATAAGGCTAGAAATTTTAAAGACAGTTTAGTCATTTTCTTTTTTTGTATCCTGTAGACTCTTTCATGAAGCAGAAACCCCGAAGGATCATTTTATCTTTAGGCAAGTTTAGCAGTCCTCTTTCGGTGGGTTCTTTGTGTCCAGTTTACGTAACAGTCCAGGAAAGAGCACTTCTTTGCCCAAATGGCTAAGGAGCCTTTTTGATGCCCATCTTTCTCTTGAAGTAGCTTGGTGCTGCCAGGAGCAGACATGTCTCACTGTCATGAAAAGCCCTACATTATTAAAACATTAAATGTCATATTTTGTAGTCTTTGAAAGATATGAAGAATGCCTATTTAACTAAAATATATCTCTATATATTTAGAAAATCTAACTAACATGACTGCAAGCTTGACTATTATTGATGAATATCCATTAACAACCTATATTTTTTAATTAAACATTACATTTTTAAATGAACTACACAATCACTATACCTTAATCAAGATCAGAAATACATATCCATATAACAAAATTGACCTTAAATTTATCAATAAAGCAAAATTTATACCAATGTAAATTATCCATATCTATATCATATCCCCTTTTAAATGTAAAAGAACATTTATAAATAATATTTGCGAATATGGGTGTAGTTTTGTTTTAAACTTTTTTGTTGTATGGGGATGTTGTCAATTAGGTCTTTTATGTTGTATCCTGTTTGTTAGGTTTATCTTAGTTACCTGCTGAGTGAAGTAATTTTTTGAAGGTGTTTATGGTGACCTTTTAGGAGGGCGTGGTCTATGAAACCATAGTATTGGTCTGGAAGTAATTTATAGGTTTTTATTTTTTGTGAAAACAAAAGAAGAATATCCTTTTTAAAGTACCATATCCTTAGACACAAATTTTGAAGTTATAATACCTTTAGAACATATATGTTGGTTTAGTTTGGCAGCCAATACAATGAAAAATTTTTGTATTTGGTTTTTTTTAACAGTTAAAATTTTAAAGAAAATATAATAAAATACATAATTTAGACATTTTGTGAATTTTTTATTTTTATGTGGTTTATTTTTTATTTTTTTAATTTATAGCTATCTGTACTCTGTCTCTTTAAAGACTTTACCCATTTTTTTTTAAGTATCTCTCTGTAGTCTTTATTTTTTTTAAGTCTACTACGTATCTTTATTTAACAGTGTGACCCATTTAGAGGTCTTTTATATCTGAATCTGTCCTATTGTGAATCTGTAATTCTTTAATATCCAGGAGCACTTTTTAAAAATGGTAAGCATTTTTTAAAAACTTAAGTTGTTCCATATAGTGGTAATACGGTACTGCCTGTTTCCTGCCCAGTCTAAACCTTAAGTGTGTTGTTATTTTGGTAATTATGATAGTTTTAGTCTGAGATCAGTACAGTTTAGTATGGTGGTGCTGTTTTTGTCTTAGAGTTATTTGGTGTCCCTGAGTTGTGCATAGGTCCAGGCATAGAGAGTACACATTGTCATCAAGTAAGTCATAGCACTTTATTTATAAAACACCATTTAAATTTTTGTCTCCTGTAAGAGACAGAGGTTGTGTTGGCAGAAAGTTGGCATTTTAAAATTGTTAGGACTTTTTTATTGTTGTGGTTGTTTTGGATTTTGGTTTTGTCTTCTTTTTAATTTTAAAATGGTGGATGTATCAGTTTTATTAGTTTTAGGGCTGCCAGGCAGGAGTTGTGTTTAGTAGTTTAACTCGGAGAATGAGTGTGTAACACATAAACGCTTTTTATTTGAGTTATAGTCAAATTTGCCATTTAGAGTATTGTGTAGTCTGGAAACATTTTTTTTGTATGGTGGTAGAAATCTGCCATGATCTTTTGTCTGTCTATGTCTAGTAGACCTGATCGTGTTGCCTGCCCAGGCAGGTGCCAAACTATAGGCATGGTCTTAGTTACTTTGTTTTTGACCCCAAGTGGGCACACAAACATCCAAGCCCATAAATGTTTTATAGCCGGAGTTTGTAGTGGCGGCAAGGCCCAGGAAGACTCGTTTTAAAACCGTGTGGCTTTTTTTTGGTTTCAGTCGAATTAGGAAAATCTTTCTTAAAGGAAGCCACCAGCAAAGAGTAAAAGCTGTATTAAACTCTATATTTGTGTCGAGAATTATTTTTAAAGTCCTCTCAGGTTTTATGTGTAGTTAGTCGGCCCCACGTTGGGCACCAATTTGTAGTAAGGGGTGTGGGCCACATTTCTGGTGCCCGGCTAGCTTAACCCCCGAAATAATTATACAGAAATTGCATTTATTTAATTAATGTCTGACCCATAAGTTTTAGCCTCTTAATGGTTAACTCTCACATCTTGATTTAACCCATTTTTAATAATCTGTATGTCATCACAAGGTTATGGCTTACCGGAAAATATTTAGCATGTCTGACTCTGGTGATTTTATGGTGGCTCTCTCTCACTCCCCTTATTTTTAGAATTTTCTTTTGTCTACTCCACCTACCTGATTTTTTTCCCTATTAAAAGGCCAAGGCAGTTTTCTTTATTTAACCAATGAAAGCAATAAAAATACTCCTACACCACCTGTCTACAAATTCAGCCCCACAGAAAGCACTAGAAAGAAAACTTCAATCCAAAGAGCTCATTTACAGCCATGAAAACACAGAAAAAAATATAATCTCAAAACAGCAAAATCCAAAGAAGTGAAACACGCACACTATCATCATCACCACTAAAACAAAACAAAAAAGACAGGAATTAAAAATCACTGGTTATTAATATCCCTTAATATCAATGGATTCAATTCACCCATAAAATGACACAGTCTAACAAAATGAATACGAAAACAGGATCCTTCTCCTAGATTAAGAAAAACACCTCGAAAAACACTTCAAAGACAGACATTAACTCCAAGTAAAGGGTTAGGAAGAGAATTTCCAATTAAATGGACCTAAGCAACAAGCTGCTATAGCTATCCCGATTTCTAACAAAATAGACTTCATACTAAAGAGATGAAGAAGTATGTTTCACAGGAGAATTCCTTCAAGATAAAGTCTCAATTTCGAACATCTATACCTTAAATACAAGGACACCAACATTTGTAAAAGAAACATTAAATCACACATCAAACCCCACACCCTAATAGTGGGAGACTTCAACACTTCACTCTCACCAATGGACAGGTCTGCCAGACAGAAAATTAACAAAGAAATAAGTGAAATAATAGTTGTTATGACTCAAAGGACTTAGCAGACATCTATAAAACATCTACCCAAACACAAAATAATATAACTTCTTCTCAGCACCTTGTGGAACCTTCTCTAATATTGAGCACATATCCAGTCACAAAACAAATCTCAACAGATACACAAAAGTTAGAATAACCATTGTATGTTATTAGATTGCCATGACGAATGTTAGAATTCATCAATAATACAAATTATAGAAGGACTACAAACTTATGAAGACTTAATAATGCCCAACTGAATCAAGCCTGAGTCAAGGAAGAAATAAAGAAGGAAACTAAAGACTTTCTATAATTTAATGAAAATGAATGTACAACATACCCAAACTTATGGGATACTATGAAACCAATATTAAGAGGAGACTTCACAGAATTAAATGCCCACATAAAGAAGTTGAAGAAATCTCACACTAGTGACTTAACAACACACCTCAAATCTCTAGAAGAAAAAAAGCTAACTTATCCAAGAGAAGTAGATAGCAGGAAATAATCAAACTGGGGGATGAAATCAATAAAATAGAAACAAAACAATACAAACACTCAATGAATCAGAGTTAGTTCTTCAAGAAAGCCAACAAGTTAGGCAAACCCTTATCCAAACTAACAAAAGGCAGAGAGAGAATATCCAAATTAACAAAATCAGAAATGAAAAGGAAGACATAACAACACTGAGGAAATCCAGAGAATCATTAGGCCATACTTCAAAAAATATTATTCTACAAAATTGGAAAATTTTAAAGAAATGAAAATTTTTCTGCATAGGTATCACATACCAAAATTAAATCAAAATGAGATAAACAATTTAAGTAGATTTATAACAGCTAAGGAATAAATAGAAGCAGGCATTAAAAGTCTTCCAACAAAAATACCAGAGGACCAGATGGCTTCAGTGTGAAATTCCACCAGAATTCTACCAGAGCTAATACCAATACTCTTCAAATTGTTACACACAATAGAAACATTGTCAAATCCCTTTTATGAGGCTACAATTACTATTATACCCAAACCACACAAAGACTCAAGTACGAAAGGAAATTATAAATCAATCTCCCTCATGCACAGTGATGCAAAAATACTCAATAAAATACTGGCAAACCAAATCCAATAACACATCAAAAAAAGCATTCACCATGACCAAGTAGGCTTCATGACAGAGCTGCAGTGTTGGTTCAACATGCAAAACTGTGTTGATATAATCCACAATATAAACAAACTGAAAGAAAAAGAAAACACATGAATATCTTATTAGGTGCTGAGAAATTCTTCAACAAAATCTAACACCCCTTCATGTTAAAGGTCTTAGAGAAATCAGGGATAAAAAGAGCATACCTAAACAAAATAAAAGCAATTTATAATAAGCCAAGCCAACATCAAATTGAATGGAGAGAAACTCAAAGCAATTCTATTAAAATCAGGAATAAGAGAAGGCTGTCCATTCTCTCAATATTCAATATAGTGCTTGGAGATCTAACTAGAGCAATAAAACAACAAAAGGAGATCAAGAGGATACAAATTAGAAAGGAAGAAGCTAAAATGTTCCTATTCACAGATGACATAACAATATATATATAAGTGACCCCCAAAATTCTACCAAGGCACTCCTACAACAGATAAACACATTTGTAAAGTGGCAGGATATAAGATCAACTAAAAGAAATCTGTAGCCTTCTAATATACAAATGATAAATGTGACAAGCAAGAAATCAGAGAAACATTGCCCTTTACAGTGCCCACAAATATAAAATATCTTGGGGCAACACTAACCAAACAAGTGAAAGACCTGTATGAGTAGAACTTTAAGTCTCCAAAGAAAAAAGTTGAAAAAGCATTCAGCAAATGGAAATATCTCCCATGTTTTTGATAGGTAGGATCAACATAATAAAAATGGCTCTCTTACAAAAAGCAATCTACGAAATCAATGAAATTCACATCAAAATCCCAACACATCGATTTCAAAAGAACAATATTCAACTTCATATGAAAAAATGAAAATCCCAGACTAGCTAAAAACTATTAGTTCTGTAGAATAAGGAAACTTCAGGAGGCATCACCATCTCTGACTTCAAACTCTACTATAGAGTGATAGTAATAAAAAAAAAAAACTTGGTTTCAGCATAAAAACAGACATGTAGGACAATGGAATCAAATCAAAGACACTGATATTAATCCACACACTTATGAATACCTGATTTTTAACAAAGAAACAAAAACAATATAGTGGAAAAAGAATTCATCTTCAACGAATGTCATAACCATATGTCAACATGTAGAAAGTAGTAAATAAATTCATATCTATCACCATGCACAAAATTCAAGTACAAGTGGATCAAAAACCTCAACATAAATCCAGTTCCATTGAACCTGACAGAACAGAAATTGGAAAGTAACCTTGAATTCCTTGACACAGGAGATCATTTTCTAAATATGACACCAATAGCACAGACACTGAAAGCAACAAAAACTAATGGGACCTCCTGAAATTGAGAAGCTTCAGTAAGACAAAGACATGGTCAATAAGACAAAACAACAGCATACAGAAAGGAAAAAGCTTTTTACCAACAACACATCTGACAGAGGATTGATCTCCAAAATGTATAAAGAACTCAAAAAACTAAACATCAAAATACAAAATAATCCAATTAAAAATGGGGTACAGAGTTAAACAGAGAAGTCGCAACAGAAAAATATCAAATGGCCAAAAAACTTTTAAGAAAATTGTTCAACATCCTTAACCATCAGGGAAATGCAAATCAAAACAACTCTGAGATATCATCTTACCCAAGTCAGAATAGCTTGACCAAAAATACTGAGGACAGCTTTTGTTGGAAAGGGTGTGAAGTAAGCGAAATGCTAGTCCACTGCTGGTGGGAGTGTAAACTTGTACAGCCACTTTGGAAATGAGCATGGTGATTTCTCAGAAAAATTGGGAATCAATTTACCTCAAGTCCCTACTCTTGGACATATACCCAAAGTATACTCAATCATACTACAAGAACACTTGCTCAGTAATGTCCATAGCAACATTATTTATAATAGCGAGAACCTGTAAATGACTTAGATGCTCCTCAACCAAATAATGGATAAAGAAAATGTGGCACATTAACACAATGGAGTATTATTCAGCTGACAAAACAATCACATCATGAAATTTGCAAGTAAATAGATGGAACCAGAAAAAAACATTCTGAGAAAGGTAGCCCAGACTCAGAAAGACAAAAAATGGTATGTACTCATTTATAAGTGGATACTAGATGTAAAGCAAAGGACAACCAGACAACAATCCACAGCTCCAAGGAAGCTAAGGAACAAGGAGGACCTAAGGGAAATGAATGGATCACCCTGAGAAGTGGAATTAGATGAGATCTCCTTGATAAACTGGGGGTGAGGAAAGTCAGTAAGGGGAGGGGATGGGTGATGAGAACATGAGGGAATGGAATGGTAACGTTAGGGGGAAAATGGAGTGGGAAAGAAATTAAAGAGGTCTCTTGATAGAGGGAGCCATTGTGGAGTTAGGGAGAAAACTGGTGCTAGAGAAATTCTCAGGAATCCACAAGGACAAACCCAGTTAAGACTCCTAGCAATAGTGGAAAGGGTGCCCAAGGTGGCATTCCCCTGCAATAAGATTGATGAATACAACAACTATTATCATAGAGCCTTCATTCAGTAACTAATGTAACTAGATGCAGAGTACATAACCAAGCACCAGTCCAAGCTCCAGGAATCCAGTTGAAGAGAGGGAGGAGGGAATATCTGAGCAAGGGAGGTCAAGATTATGAAGGGGAAATCTTCAAAGACAGCTGAATCAAACTTGTGGGAACTCATGAACTCCATAGCGACAACTGTTGAACATCCAAGGGACTGAACTAGGCCTTCAACATGTGGGATAAAATTGTGTAGCCTGGTCTATCTGAGGGGCCCCTGGAAGTAGGACCAGGATCTATCCCTGGTGCATTAGCTAGCTTGTGGTAGCCCGTTACCTATGCCGGGATGCCATGCTCAGCCTTAGTGAAGTAGAGAGGGGCTTCATCCTCCCTCAATGGGCCAGGCTTTGTTGACTTCCCATGAGATCCACTACCCTTTGGGAGGAGTGGATGGAGTGGGCTGGGGGGCGTTGCTAAGGGGAGGCAGGAGAAAGGGTGGGAGGGAAAACTGTGGTTGGAATGTAAACTGAAATTTAAGTGAATAAGTAAGTAAATAAATAAAGAGATAACATCATTTTTTCAAAAAGAAAGAAAGCATAATTCAGCTTTTGTTACTTTCATAAACATATCTCTCTGGCAAAGACATATAAAAACAAAAAAATACATAAATTGACATCCTAAATAAATAAAATCTAGAGCAGTAATTTTCAACCTTTCTAATGCTGTGGTCATTTTATACAGTTTCTTATGTTGTAGTGATCCAAGCCATAGAATTGTTTCATTGCTACTTTATAGCTTTAATTTTGTTACTATTATGAATTGTAATGTAAATATCTGATATGCAAACCTGTTGTGTTCTTGACCTACAGGTTGAGAACCATGGATCTAGTAGGAATAAGCAGTAGTAAATAGATACTTCTGACAAAGTAGATTTCAAGACAAAATTAGTACAAACAAATCAACTACTCACTAGTGAAGAGATCAGTATATCAAGCATGTGAAATGATTTAAAATGCACACACTTAATGATAAAAAATTTATATAGGAAATAAAGATGCTAATAGATCCCCAATCCATAACAGTGACTTTATTACCCTACTTAATCTAATAGACAAAAGATTCATTCAGAAAAATAATTTATGATTCTTGATTCTTGTGGGTGTGAGCCCACAAGTGAATGAATTATTTTTAAAAATGGTGTATATACACAATCGAATCTCTCACCACTGCAGAGGGTGGGACCTAGGAGAATGAGGCTGATAAATGAGGCAGACTAAAGTCTCATGCAATAGTCAACTTTATTTAGGGCCTCAGAAAATGTATAGGCCAAGAGTTAAGACAGGTCACCTAAATAAAGTTCTCATGAGTTCAAGCTGTATACAATCACAAGAACAGGCCACACATTACAGTAACATGTTTTTCCATGCAGGCATAAATGGATAATTTAAACATTTAATTGAATAACAAATATCAAAGAGCAAACAATAATAAGTAATCTGAAGTAAAGTTACTCCAATCTGCTATACCTGGGAGAGACTTGGGTTACAAGACACTTGTCTTGTTTCCTTATAGTTTTCTCACAAGCACTCAGAATTTTCTTCACTTGACTCCATTCCTGGACCATATTCTGACAGAGTGCTATTCAGTAATAAGAAGATTAAAATGATGTCCTTTGGAGGATGAAAGTAGATTTCACCATTTTAGTGAAATATGGGCAATACAGAGACTAATGTTGCATGCTTCCCCCAATCTGTGAAGTGTAGCAAGAAAGACATGAAAACAATAGAGATACTATATAGGATAGAGGTTTGGGATCAAAGACAGAAAAATCAGAGAATAATTAACAACACATTTTTAAATAAAATTGTCATTCCATTGTGGGTTGCAGGGGCCATGAAGCAAATGCAGATACAGAGGGAAAAGACAACTTGCAGAAATTAGTTCTCTTTTCACCATGTGGATCCCATGCATTGAACATGGGTCATGAGGCTTGGCATTTACCTATTAAGTCATCTCACTATTTCCTAATTTAATTAATGATGTGCATCAATGTTTCCTATATTCATGCATTAAAAATCAGTAAAACAGTACATACATAAAAATGTTCAAAGAAATGTTCAGTTTACCAGCGACTCTTGTAATTTCTACTTCTCAAAATAGTCATCCTGTCTCATGCTACCATGACAGGCAAGAAAGTATAATGTTCTGATACCCACATGAAACTGAAAGATGATGACTTCCTTGCCTATATGCATTCCTATTAAAGAGTTTCTAGATTATTAATTTGATAAACATAAAAATATAAAAAATATGTTAATGAAACCTCCAAAATCATCACTAGAATCATTCATTATACATCCTTTTCTTCTTTGTTCACCCAGATTTCCTTTTCCTTCCCTCTCCCTAATATCTACCCTCATCCCTTTCATAACTATTATTAGTAAAATATATTTTAAAAGTATTATAGTTGTCTTCTCAACAGAATATGTTGCCTTAATTATCTGATACTCAATTTGCTCTAATTAATAATTCTTTTTCCTATCATGTAAGGTGGCCTTCAATCACTTATAAGTAGAGAAAAGAGTAAATAATGTCACTACTGACCCAGAATCACATGTTCAAAGTATAGTGGAGTTCTTATGGTTGCTGTGTGACATTAATAAATCAAATGGACTTAATAGACATCTATAGAACATTCCATCCAAACAGGAAAGACATTTAAAACAAAAGAAATATAAAAGATGCACTATTAGACAAGATAAAACATTTTTATCATTTTTATCTTTATCTTTAATTCTACAGTTCTACAATGCACTACAGGTATAGTTATGTCATAAAGTGTTTCGACCAAAACACAGTCTCCACAGATAAATAGATAAATAAAAAGGAGAAATAATAAATTCTTAGGCTGACATTCATTGTACACCATACTTGGTCTTAACTCACCTTCCTAGCCTCTTCTCCATTTTCTGTTAGCATTGCCATTTCCTGATTGAATGATCCCAAATATGCTGCCTTTTTCCTAATTCTATGGATTTCTTAGCCTAAATATTTGTCTCTGCTTTCTCCAAATCCTCACCTATTATTAGAAACTCAACTGCATCATGGTAGCAAACAACAATTAAAGGCCACTGATGCTTCTAGGAAGAAAAAACAGCCCTTCTCCCACACAACCATACACATACACACACACATGGCACTAGAAGAAAAATCTACAACTTTTAAATTTTTTTACGTTAGTCATAGGTAACTCAGAATTTCTATACAAAAGGATCTTTGGAAGGCAATGAAGATATATTAGATTAATTTTATAAAAATTTTAAGAGCTCTTTTGTGTGGCAAAAGTGTGCATACTTTATTTTAGGGGAACTTAGTGACAAAATATTAAAGAAGAACGAACTATAAGCTTCCACCAAGTGCTCCCTTGTGGCATCCCTTTCTCTACAAGCATTTATTTGCACTCTTGAAAGTACAAGTCCTTTGAGTACACACACACACACAGATGGGGGGGACTAAATGTATAGCCAATTGGTCATGAGAAGCATTAGTATATTTGCCTTAAATAGTGTAGACTATAACTACTCTACATGTCTTCAATGACTCTACTCCAGGGAGTCCCTTCTTGGGGTGTCCTCTTGGCTCTTTGCTCAAATAGACTATGTCCTCTTGGCTCTTTGCTCAATTAAACTATGTCTTGCCACACTAATATGCTGTGGCATATTTGTATACCATGTGAAGACATGTTGCTATGATTGGTGTAATAAAAAGCTGAATTTTCAATAGCTAGTGAGGAAAACCAGGTGAGACATCTGGGAACAAGAAATGAACTCAGGATGTTTCTAGGCAGCAAGAGAGATGCCAAGGAGACACAGAGGGATTCAAACATACAGAATGAAAGAAAAATAAAATCCATGAGTCAAAATGAAGATTAATATAAATGGGTTAATTTAAGTTATAAGAGCTAGTGGGACAAGCCTAAACTAGATGGAACTTTCATAATTAATAATAAGTCTCCACATCCATTATTTGGGGTTGGTAGTAGAAAGGAAAGTCTGGCTGCACTGGTGGTACAGGAAGATAGTCTCAGCTGTGCAGAAAGGCCATCACATGTTCTAATTTGGGGAAGGCCATTGCCCTCCACATTTTGAGCACAGTACCTCTCTTTCTCTCAGTGCCTTTTCATTGGGCCTTTTTGCTCTGCTTTGCTCTTTAATTTGAACTCTGGCGCAAGAGTAGGGCTATAGCCTAACCTGCTGGTGCTAAAAAGACTGAAATATGCCTTCATATGAGCATAGTTCATGCCATATCAAATGGTTAAGGAGACATCAAGATATTCATGAATCAAAAATATATAATGATAAGTATTTGTTTGGAGTGTTATCTCCTCTAAGATATCCGCTCTAAGCAGGGTCAGTTCTTGGATATCCAGACTTATAATCCAATGTGCTACCATCACATTTCTTAATTCACCTACTCATTAATATAAGCATGTATACAATTCATGCTTTTGAGTGCTTGCTTAATGACTATCAGCAATACTACTGACTGAGTATTTTGTGACAGGGAAAGGAAAGATACTGAATGTATTCTATCAAAATAAAGATTGAGAACAGAAGGTAAGCTAAGATATTAGAAAGCCCAAGAGCTTCAACCTCAGACTGAGATGATATCAAATTAACCACTGAAGAGGGGCTCACCCCCACACACAGGCTTTTCTGCTTATACCACCCCAGCTTGCCCCCAGGCACCCCTTTCCATCTGCGGGGTCCTAGCTTCCCCAAACTCAGCCTGATTCTGGGCTGAGGCTTTGGGGGAAGGGTAAGCACAGGGCTAAAGGGGTCACCTTGTTCCACAGAGCAGAGCAGAGCAGGCTCCTTTTACCAAGCCCACCCTTTTGACTGCGAGGTCCTGGGCCAGCAAGGGGCCTTGATCCAGTGCTGGCCGATACATCCAGATTGCAAGTGGTCCTGATCCAGTGCCACTGGATCCAGTGCTGGACTGAGGGACCAAGCCACAGAGACTCTCTTGACCACATTCGAAGGAAGAGATGGGCAGGCGCCAATCCAAGAATTCCCCCAACAACCTGAAAAAAGCAACATGATAACACCAGAGTCCAGTGAGTATGCAACAGGAAAACCTTAGCAACCTAATACAGAAGAAGTAGAAGAAATCTACTTTAAACGTAACATTATGAGAGTGATAGAGACCATTAAAAAAGAGGTAAAAAACTCCATTAAAGAGACGAGAAAACTAACAAAAAGTTAGAAGAAATGAATAAATTCCTCAAAGATACCCTAGAAAATCAAGAAAAAGCAATGAAACAGGTAACAGAAACAGTTCAAAACTTGAAAACTGAAAAGGAGGCAATAAAGAAAACACAAACTGAGAGATGGCGGGATATGGAAAATCTGGATAAATGAACAGGAACCACAGAGACAAGTATAACCAACAGAATACAAGAGATAGAAGAAAGAATCTCAGATGCTGAAGATACGATAAAGAAAATAAACTCAGTGATCAAAGAAAACAACAAATCCAACAAATTCGTATCACAAAACATTCAGGAAATCTGGGACACTATGAAAAGACCAAACCTAAGAATAATAAGGGTAGAAGAAGGAGAAGTACAGCTCCTATCAGAATTACATCTACTTCTCTATGGAAACCATGAAAGCCAGAAGGTCTTGGATAGATGTTCTGCAGGCACTAAGAGACCATGGATGCAAGCCCAGACTACTATACCCAGCAAAGCTTTCTTTCACCATGGATGGAGAAAACAAGATATTCCAGGATAAAAACAAATTTAAGCAATACATAGCCACAAACCCAGCCTTACAGAAAGTACTAGAAGGTAAACCACAACTAAAGGAAGCAAACAACACCCATAATAACACAGATATCTAACAACTCTCTACCAGCACAATTCAAAGAAGGGAAACACAGAAACACTAACACCAAAAAAAAAAAAATAACCGGCGTCAACAACCACTGGTCATTAATATCACTTAATATCAATAGACTCAACTCACCTATAAAAAGGCACAGATTAAAAGAATGGATACAAAAACAGGATCCAACATTCTGCTGTTTATAAGAAACACACCTCAACCGCAATGACAGGCATTATCAGGGAGTAAAGGGTTGGGAAAGGGTTTTTCAATCAAACGGCCCTAAGAAACAAGCAGGTGTGGCTATACTAATATCTAACAAAATTGACTTCAAACTAAAATGAATCAGAAGAGATGGAGATGGACACTTCATACTCATAACAGGAAAGATTCATCAAGATGAAGTCTCAATCCTTATTATCTATGCCCGTAATATAAAGGCACCCACATATGTAAAAGAAACATTACTAGAACTCAAAGCACACATCAAACCCCACACACTAATAGTAGGAGATTTAAACACTCCTCTCTCACCAACGGACAGGTCAACAGGACAGAAATTTAAAAAAGAATTATGAGAAATAACAGATGTAATGAATCAAATGGACTTAATAGACATATATAGAACACTACACCCAAACAGGAAAGAATATACCTTCTTCTCAGCATCTCATGGAACCTTCTCGAAAATTGATCACATACTCAGTAACAAAGCAAACATCCACAGATACAAAAAAGTTGGAGTAACCCCCTGTGTCTTATGGGATCACCATGGAGTAAAGTTAGAATGTAACAACAATTCCACCCCCAAAAAGCCTAGAAACTCATGGCAACTGAACAGTCAACTACTGAACCACTCCTGGGTCAAGGAAGAAATAAAGAAAGAAATTAAAGTCTTCCTTGAATTCAACGAAAATAAAGAAACAACATGCACTAACCTATGGGACACTATGAAAGCAGTGCTAAGAGGAAAGTTTATAGCACTTAGTGCCCACATAAGGAAAACAGAAAGCAAGCATTAGTGACTTAACAGCACACCTGAAAGCTCTGGAAAAAAAAAAAAGAAGCAGACTCACCCAGGAGAAGTAGAAGACTGGAAATAATCAAACTGAGGGCTGAAATCAACAAAATAGAGACACAGAAAACAATCCAAAAAATCAACGAAACAAAGAGCTGGTTCCTTGAGAAAATCAACAAGATTGACAATCCCTTATTCAAACTAATCAAAAGGCAGAGAGAGAAGACTCAAATTAACAAGATCAGGAATGAAAAGGGGGACATAACAACAGACAC